>JASDQU010255686.1:2383-15990 GCA_032191745.1 Picea mariana
GTAATATATGAAAGATTTCACCCTGGTGGGAAAGTTTTTGGGCCTATGGCCATCGGAAAAATATATAGTGAAGTGGATACAACACTGGTGGAATCCCAAAGGTCACTACAACCTTCAAATCGATTCCCAAAGCTTCTACACCATCATTCTACACAACCTAGAAGAATTTTTATTTTTTTTTGAAGGAGGCCCTTACTTTTATAACTCGGCATGAATCTTCCTCTGATTCTGGATGTAGAAGTTCAGTCCAAAGAAGGAAGATTTCACGCATGCTCTAGTATGGCTGAGACTCTACTCCCTACCCCAGGAATTTTGGCTGGAGGAAATACTAGCAAGAATTTGTAATATGATTGGTATCTACGTCAAAGCCTTAGAAGCCACAAAACAATGAAGGTACACTACTTATGCTTGTATTTTTGTTTATTTAAATATCCCCAAACCCCTTCCTGGAGCCATAACCTTAGACTATCAGGACGAAGAATGGTCCCAAACCTTGGACTATGAGCATATTTCCTTACGCTATCGGAAGTGTCACGAACATGTACATCTCTTCTATGAATGCCCCCTTAATAACCCCAACAAAAAAAATCCTGAGGATCTTGACAAAAACGAAGATGGTTTCACCCAAGTCACGGGCCGTCACAGGAAACTGGCTATAAAAGCACCTCCCCAGGCCCCCTCTAGACCCTCAACCAGTAACTCCTTCCAAGCCCTACAGAAAATCCCCTCAACCCCTCCGCCCCCCATCCAAATCCATCTCCCTTAGAGCAAGCTAAAGATAACCCAAGAACTATCCCACCTAATCCTGCAAACCCCCAAATCCCCACCTCAGAAACCTCCCTCCTCACAAATATAGGACTGGAAGTCGGAGACCCTGACATAGATCTGGAAGATCAAGAAATGGAAAGAATAGATTTGGTACACCTTGAACAAGACTACCATAAGCAGGAGTTATATACCATCTCACAGGATCAATTAAGCAAAGTGCACAAAGTATTCCTTAATTCCACGGCAGGGAGATCAGCACGAGACAACCTAGGTCTGGGAATCCAAAGAGGGCACTCAAAAGACCAGTTTAAAGCCACCAAAGATGAGAAGAAAAGGGGCAGAAAACCAAAGCACCAACTCATTAAAGATATAGGACACTTCTTAGTGAACTCTAGCCAGATCCATCTGATCTCGGACAACTTTCCTCCTCTTCAACCCTCACCCTCATCATGAAGATTCTACCCTGGAACATTATCGGCCTCAATGCATGAAGTAAGCAATGCTTTCTCTGGTAAAGGATAATGAAAGAACAACTAGATATTCTTCTTCTACAGGAAACAAAATGTGCGGGGGATGAAGCCACTCAAATTCTGACTAAATGTTAGAAGCAAGAAAAAATAGCAGAAGTAGACGCAAAAGGTACAGCAGGGGGCATATCCATACTTTGGAACCCAACCACTATACTCATGGAAGGTTTTTTTTACCTCCAAATGGACTATCACATCCTCCTTCAGAATCATTGGTTCGAGCAAGCCAGGCTACTTATCGAATGTCTATGGCCCCGTAACCCAGGGAGACAAGAATCCTTCCTCCAACATATGGAATGGATAACCAACCACATTGGAAACCAATGGTGGATTATAGGGGGAGACTTCAACATGATAACTGGATCGGAGGAAAAAAGGGGGGGCACCGAAGACTAGGCATTGACAACAAACAGTTCCACATAACTATCAGCATGTTGGGCCTCATTGATGTTGAAATGAAAAAATGACTCTTACTTGGTCAAATAGATGATCTGGTGCTCAACATGTCTCTTGTCGATTAGACCACTTCCTAATCTCTGAACCCTTCATTCTGGAGGGTCTCACTTGGCAAGCCATCGCGATTGACACTCTAGGATCATATCATTAGCCAATACTTCTTATGATGAACATCAGTGGAACCCCAGGAAAGAAGCCCTTCCTCTTTGAGAAATTCTAGTTGACACACTTGGAATTTCAAGCAAACATTGGCCATTGGTGGAAGGAAGCCACAATCTCAAAAGGTACTCCTATGTACAAATTTCAACAGAAGTTAAAAAACCTTAAGCAACGTCTAAAGACCTGGATTAAATCCACTTTTGGAAAAAAATTCCAAGCTCAAGAATTCCTAAACCAACAAATTCAAGACCTCCAACAACAAATCAGACATCAAGGTTTAACTGATTCCCTAAAGGAACAAGAGACAACCCTCAATAAATAGTTGGCAGAGAGACGTGCATAGGAATAAATTCTCTGGAGGCAAAAATCACACATCCAATGGCTCAAAGAGGGGGAAATAAATTATAAATTCTTCCACAGATTGATGCTTCAACGACGTCATATTAATCACATCACTCATCTTGTATCGGATCAAGGTACAGAGATACAATAACACGCAGACATTGAGCAGGAACTTCTCACTTATTACATGCATCTTCTTTCATAACCCCCAATAGATCACACCCAAGCTATAGAATCCATCATCAAGCATATTCCAAAGGAGGTCACTAAAGAACAAAATAAGGCTCTGATGCACCCAATCACCTAGGAAGAGGTTGATCAAGCCCTCTGGGAAACCCCGATGGGAAAATCCCCAGGACCTGACAGCTTCACAGGAGAATTTTTTCACCACTGCTTGGATATGATCATAGAGGAGGTTTGGGACATCATAGAGGACTCTAGAAGGTCAGGGCAGGTTCTACAGTCTCTCAATGCCACTTTCCTCACTCTCATTCCAAAAGAGAACAAAGTCAATACTCCACATCATTTCAGTACCATTGCCCTCTGTAATGTGATCTATAAGCTCCTCATGAAGGTCATCGCCAAACGTCTCAAAAGCATCCTACCGTTTATTATCTCTTAGGAACAGTCAGGGTACATGGAGGGCAAGCAGATCATGGACAAAATTATTCTAGTGCACGAGGTGATCCACTCTATCCAATCAACAAAGTCACCTGGTATGCTTATGAAACTGGATCTTTCCAAAGCTTTCGATAAAATCAATTGAAATTATTTGAAGGCTACTCTCCTCTCCTTTGGATTTGTTCCCTCATGGGTCACCTGGATCGTCGATCTCACTTCTTCTACCCTATTCTCCATCCTGGTTAATGGCGTGTCATCCAAACCCTTCTCTCCCTCTAGAGGCATCAGACAAGGGGATCCAATTTTGCCTTTTCTTTCCATCTTAATAGTGGAAGGACTAAGTCGAACTATCAAAGCGGCCATAAATGACCATTCCCTATCAAGACTTTCTCTACATGGATTTGTTGATAGGCGAAAATGACCATCCGTCAATTGGAAGAACGAGTCCGGTCTCGGGTTGTCTAAGTAACCCAAGCCGTTTGGCATAACTCGTCCTAATGGGTTTAATGGCTCCGTTGGCCAATCTAAGAATCCTAAAAGAAACAAAAATAAAAGAAAATAAATAGGTAACTAATTACTAAATATTACATATGTGTACATATGTATATAATATGACTGTAATAGGTGTATTTAAGATAAAGATAGATAACTGTCATTTATATACATTATTTACAGGCTACAAGTATTAATCGAAACTTATGAAAATCGATGTGAAAATGACTGCTTTCGAAGAAGCAGATAAAGAAAGCACATAGAAATAATTTTTTATTTTCCTTTTATAAGTCTTAAACTAATGAAGAAAATGTCATGAAATGAAAACGTACAGATAGTCAAAATCCAAACTTTACATTCAAATTTCAGTGATAAAACATATAACAAAAAAAATGAAATTAAACTAACCTGTTAACGAACTAATGATATGCATCCAAATATATGTGTGATCTAAAAACATCTAACCACCTTGCCCAGGAGGGAAACCTGTACTGAACCTTAAGTCTGTTTTGAATAAATGCAGAACGATTATGTTGGCAATCAAATTTAAATAGCAGATAGAATGATATCAATAGTTATCGCGATCTTATAATTGCAAGAAATTACACCGAGATAAATCCCACTGTAACAATATTGCATTTAAACATTCAACTGAAAATTAAAGAAAAATCTTGTAATTTGAGTTGAATATGTGATCACTCTGTTTTAATATCTGAAGCATCATATATAGACAACATTTAAAAAGGAATTATCCCAACACATAATACAACATGAAGACTAAAGCTATCAACACTTATTATCATATCGGGATAAACAGAACTTAAACAAAGACACAATACACAAAGAAGATAAAGCCGTAATATGTATTTTTGTTCCATTCAAGTCTGTAAATTAATTGTCCATCTTTCAGCCCCATGCCAAGATGCCTGATTACCAAAAAATTACCAGCATTTAAAGAGTTTAGAAAAGATAAATATCTTATCTTGTGGGATAAGATTAAATCTCCAAAATGATTTGTTGATTACAAAATAGAGGGTGATAACCACTCCATATCTCACTGTATCTCTCAAAAATAAAACAAATTTCTTTCTGTTTACAAAAGATAGACTAAAGGAGCTCAGAAATAGTCCATAACATGAGATCACCACCAATTACTTGATATCCTGGAAACAAAAACAAAAACAAATAAGTTTAGATATTGTTATAACCAATAGTTTACACAAATTCGAATGAAGATAAACTGGCTACAGAATCAATTGATTCTGTAGCTAGTTCTATTTTAACAACAAAATCAAATTAAATCTATATAATTAAAAAAAAAATGGATAAAATAAAACTAAGGCAATCAATCAAATCTTACCTCTTAACTGCATGCTAAATTTAATTCACAGGATCTCAGAATTAACTACTGTTGTTACACTCTCAACATTCTTTACTATTATGTTCCCAGTCATTTTCAAACGCTTGCCTTGATTTTGAACAGTGGACTTTAGCTTATGATTTTCATCCATTAGCGAGTTGATCTGAACAGTGAGGGTTTTGATTTGCCATTGCAGAATAGGTATGTCTGTGTAATATTTATCGATCCAAAACAGACAAGCTTCACACCGTCAATCTATGATAGCTGTTTGAGAATATCCACGGTCATGTGCCAGGACGTCTCCATTGTTGCCTATGGGTTTGTTATCAAACTTGATACCTAGAAATCCTTAACTGTGCTTCAGGCAGGGTGGCAAATTGTCTATGAAATTATAAGCCCGATTGAGATCTGGTTTGAGGCAAGGAGGGTCTTCTTGAGATTAACCTACCTGCCCTTTTATTTTTAAAACCTATATCCATGTCTCTCTTAGACAGTTTGTATGAAGGCCAGTTTACGTTCTTAGCAGAGGTGTTAGGATAGGCGTTTTGTTCATGGCCATGCAATTTAAAGGCTGCCAGCTCAGCATCTATTTTCTCGGGCATAGGATTATCGAGTGTGCCTCTTTCACAGGGTTCTTCACTTAAGACAATTGTCCTTTGAGCTGCGGGAATAGGGGGCTTTTCCAACATAGGCTTATCAACTAGAGGAATCTCTACAGGGTTGGCTGTAGCAAAATAAAAATAAAATAAAAAAACGTGTATCTCAATCGGAATGAAAAATATGAGAAATTTACCTCTAAAGATCGAGACATATCTCTGCAATGATCTATCTTCTGGAGAAATTGTCCACGATGAAGATAAAACGACTCATTTAGGTTCTAGGTTTTAAAGGGTTTTGTCTAATTTGTAGCGGTTTGATCAGAATCCCTCCCGCAAAATCATGTCTCTGGCAAGCAAAAATGGGATTGAACAGACTGTAACAAAAGTGAATAGACCAAGTGTGGGTTTAGATGGTAGTGGTAGGAGGTAAGCCCGAGATAAAATAATGGAAACAAAACTAGGAACACACCAGGGAAATCATAACACAAGCAATGGGGGTTTCAGTCATGAAATTTGGGCGTTTCTGGTAATGAATGTTTTAGAGTACAGAGCAGGCCCAAGACCCTAGCTCGTAATGAGAGAACTATCGGTTCAAAATGACAACTGAAGCAAAGTACAAGGTATGTCCCATGAGTGTTTAAATCTCATCATATGTAATGGGTGAAGTCGATTTGCAAAGGTTAGGAGAAGATGTGTTTTACTAGCCAAAAGCATATCGAAAATTTAAAATCAAAATCGATTTATCAAGAATTTTAAATGAAACAAGCCTATAGTCCACTTGTCAATCGATTCTTGGTATACAAAGCCTCCAAGATAGAACTTTCAATCCAAGAAAAACTCAAAATAACTATTTGATTGATATATGATAGGCTTAGAAAAATCATTAAAATGAAATCGATGTAAGCCCATTGATCTTTAAGAACCAAGCCTTGGATTATAATGAGAAATCATATTTTCATGCTTGATTCATGCTTACAATCATGAATCAAGCATAGAAATGAAAGATAAAAGTAAAACAAGATTAATCAAATGTATTTTTCATAACCCAACAATCACCCTCAAACATCGATATTTAGGGGATAAGGTGATGGCAGCTACAAGAATTGTCATTTGTCACTTTACAAGGCAAAAATTATGTAGGGCTTCCAACAATGGCGACTTACCGGGAGAAGCAATTATCTCTACATCACCGACGAGTTCATGTTAGGACTTCTTGGAATGATTACAGCTCAAAAAATAGATGAGGGACATCAAGCATCTCGACAATCATTACATAGTCCATCTTTAGATATCTTCGTGTTCAAATGAGATCCAGTGACAAATTTTAAAAATGAGAGCAACGATGTTCAAGTCAATGGCTCTGATACTGTTGACAGGGCCACTGCTACCAGTAGGCGTCCATAGCCTCGGAAGGAATGTCAATTAACCCACTCTGACGCCTCTATCCTTTCCAAGAAATTTCAATTCAACATGAATAATGCTTATGAACAATATCAAAATTTATACCTGAGAATTTTCCTTAACCTGACATCGCTTCGTTGCCAGCAGGCCTGTTCAGTACCCCGACGCAGTTGTATTGGCATCATGCATGCATTTACCCGCTGCCAGTAGATCTGTTCATTATCCCGGTGGGTTTACAAACACTTCCCATGACTCTTGAGAAATTATTCATGATCTGATATAATTTTAAAAACATTCAGAAGAGCGGGGTGACACTGAAAATTCCAGTTTTTACAAGACTTGTCATTTTCCAAACTTTTTAATTTTTTCTTGATAACCTTCATCGTGATCTGAAAATAGTTTACAGATGAAACTAATCTTTCGAGGACATGAAGGCATCCTTGATTTTCTTTCTTAAAAGCAGGGACAACGTAAAGAACTTTTAATGATAGTCGTGTCTGCTCATAATTGCAAAGTAGAACCATGAAATCAATTCTAAACAAAAAACCTCTTTAACTAGTATGCGTTTTAGGAAATTACAACAATTGATGCTTTGACAGTCCTTGGCAACTATTTTAAGATGAAGCATTATGTTTTTGCTCCTTGAACCAAAAGGTGACACAAGGACGGTTTAACCAGAAAGCAGTGAAAACAAAAAAAATAAAAAGAACCAAGAACCAGAAAATAAATCAAAACAAAAAATATATATACAAAGATGGATCTGAAAACATCATGTGAAAAATCTCTTGGGAGACTGAAAGAAAATAGAAAAATCCTGATTGATGTGAAAGAAGTCCTACTTGTGGTAGCTTGGGTCAGGGTTGAATTTACAATTCAGATTTATTTATCTCTTTACTTTCCATTTAAAATTTTTATACTATTCTACGGTTTTGAAAATAAATGTTCAATGAAAAGTAGAGAGAAAAGGATCACGTGGACTTCCGTGACAATCACCATGTTATGGTTCTCGTGGTGCGCCCACTTGCACCCATGATTGCATTATTACAAAGAGAAATAGTGAGCAATAAAATTGAAAGAAAACCTACTCCTAAACCTAACCTAACTACTAAACAAATCATAATACTACATGAAGTGATGCTTCCAATGTAGCCATCGGAGTAACTCCAATCCTGCAATGGAAACAAAATTAAACATTATTAACAAGAATGGTAGTATATCGAAAAATGACAAAAATATATCATACTCACCTTTATCATCATCATTTAAAAACAAGGCAAGCATGATCTTACCATTCCCTTGAACATTCTTGTTGTATGAATCCTCCAGCCATTCGACAATTTTGTCATTATATGGGTTACAAAATTATGAAAAATTGAGATTATGAAGCTTGTGAGAGTTATAGAGACTTGACATAACCATTGGCCTAAACAAAAGTGCCCCATCCTCCTGACAATTTTCCTTTCATTCCATTTTTCTCCATCTGGAGGATATAAAATAAGTGTGTTGAAGTTACCTCCTTGATCTCTAAATAAAATGAAGATAATTTTACTGTTCCCTGGGAACTTTTCGAGATATGAACACTCAAACCAATCTGAAATACTATCATGATAAAAGCAATTACTGACATGGGATGGTTTGAAAGAATTCACATGCAAGAAATATTCCTGGTGAGAATAAAGTATTAAATTATCAAGGAAAGAATCTTTTAAGAAGGTCGGACCAAGACGGGGAGAACTTATCATGTTTCTCGATCGAAAACTAAGTGTTTCATTCTCTTGAAACTTTGCACTGAGCTTAGATATTTCAAGGTTAGCTATTTGAGGTGAACTAGATGGAACGACTGATAAAACATCATTAGTAGTAATATTTGGCCGATTATATTTTTCAACCCCAAATAATTGATCATGAAAAAATTTAGATCCTTCTTGAAACACAAATTGGGATGTATCAATGGAAGATGCAATTCAGGATTCTTTCAAATCATTTCTTGATTTACCCACAGATAATTGATGAGAATAAAAATTAATATGTTCATGGGCATAATTATTTCCCTCTTTATCTTCTATTCGGTGATCTCTTTGTACCTGATTATATAATGTTGAATTCTCTCCAAGGTAATATGGAACGTGCAATCGCACAACATTAGGATAAAAAATATCAGGGTACAAGGAATAATATGTAGAAGAATTAAGGAGACATAATGCATCTCTTGAAATTATAGGTATATGCGTTTCGAAATCTGGTTTTGTTCCCTCTCCTTGTATAAACTGATTATCCTCTTTTTCATTCTCTTTCAAATAATATGAGACAGTTTTTAGGAGACAATTTGGTTCATCGTGCAAGGGAAAAATTGAAGGCAAATCACTAGAGATAAAAGGTTGATTAATAGTATGAGTAATGATTTTGTCTCCTATTGATTGATCACAAATTTTTTCAACTAAATTATGGGCACATTTATCATCCACACGATTATCAACTTGACATTCAACCTCTTTTACTTTAGAAACAATTATAAAATCCATGAGAGTGTGACAACTGCCGTCTTTTAAAGTCAAGGTTCCTTCTTCTATGGGAGGAGACATTGTTTGCAAAGAATGATTAGATGTGACAATTGCATTTTGTGAAGGATGATGTTGCTCATGATTTGCCAAATGAAAGACGTTGACAAAAATTGTGGTGCTTCAAAATCTTCAAGATCAACATCAAAATTTGAACCATCTTGAGATTGAGTGTTAGTGCTCAATTCAAATTGGTTAACAATTAATTGATCTTGCTCGTCTAAGAGAGAAATGAGATATTTGAACCACTCATTAATAATCGACATTTCTTTCAAAGGGAACCTAGTATGAACATGAATGAACCTAATTGCAAAATCATCGAATGATTCACCGTTTTCTTTCCTTAAGTAACTTAATTCATCATAATCATAATTGTTAAAGTTTGATAAAAACTCAATTACAAACTCATACAAAGAATGCATCGAATTAGCTGGAAAATATTCAAACCAACATTTAACAGGATCTCGGAAAGTGAGAGAGAACAATCTGCATGTAACATTAGGATCAACGATCATATGTCTTAAACATTTATAAAGAAATTTAGAAATATGGTCTACTACATATGTGTTCCCTTCACCATCGAAGGTGAGTTCTAAAAAAAGATTAGCTGTCTTGTTGGGAATAACTGGTAGTGAGAAGTGGAAAGCATGTTCCAACATAGTGATTTGGGGAGCCATGGGGAAATTGAATACATTTGAAATAAAATCTCCTACAAGGCCATCTTGTCAGTCAGCCCTCCTTCTAGTGCCATTTGTTGACAGGCGAAAATGACCGTCCATCAATTGGAAGAACGAGTCTGGTCCGTGGTTGTCTAAGTAACCCAAGCCGTTTGGTATAACTCGTCCTGACGGGTTTAATGGATCCGTTGGCCAATCTAAGAATCCTAAAAGAAACAAAAATAAAAGAAAAGAAATAGGTAACTAATTACTAAATATTACATATATGTACATATGTATATAATATGACTGTAATAGGTGTATTTAAGCTAAAGATAGATAGCTGTTATTTATATACATTATTTACAGGCTACAAGTTTTAATTGAAACTTATGAAAATTGATGTGAAAATGACTGCTTTCGAAGAAGCAGATAAAGAAAGCACATAGAAATATTTTTTGATTTTCTATTTATAAGTCTTAAACTAATGAAGAAAATGTCATGAAATGAAAACGTAGAGATAGTCAAAAGCCAAACTTTACGTTCAAATTTCAGTGATAAAACATATAACAGAAAAAATGAAATTAAACTAACCTGCTAACGAACTAATGATATGCATCCAAATATCTGTGCGATCTGAAAACATCTAACCACCTTGCCCAGGAGGAAAACTTGCACTGAACCTTAAGTCTGTTCTAAATAAATGTAGAATGATTATGTTGGCAATCAAATTTAAAGAGAAGATAGAATGATATCAATAGTTATCATGATCTTATAATTGCAAGCAATTACACCGAGATAAATCCCACTATAACAATATTGCATTTAAACATTCAACCAAAAATTAAAGAAAAATCTTGTATTTGAGCTGAATATGTGATCAGTCTGTTTTAATATCTGAAGCATCATATATAGACAACATTTAAAAAGGAATTATCCCAACACATAATATAGCATGAAGACTAAAGCTATCAACACTTATTATCATATAGAGATAAACATAACTTAAACAAAGACACAATACATAAAGAAGCTAAAGTCGTAATATGTATTTATGTTCCATTCAAGTCTGTAAATTAATTGTCCATCTTTCAGCCCCAGGCCAAGATGCCTGATTACCAAAAAATTACCAACATTTAAAGAGTTTAGAAAAGATAAATATCTTATCTTGTGGGATAAGATTAAATCTCCAAAATGATTTGCTGATTACAAAATAGAGGGTGATAACCACTCCATATATCACTGTATCTCTCAAAAATAAAACAAATTTCTTTCTGTTTACAACAGATAGGCTAAATGAGCTCAGAAATAGTCCATAACATGAGATCACCACCAATTACTTGATATCCTGGAAACAAAAACGAAAATAAATAAGTTTAGATATTGTTATAACCAATAATTTACACAAATTCAAATGAAGATAAACTGGCTATAGAATCAATTGATTATGTAGCTAGTTCTATTTTAACAACAAAATCAAATTAAATCTATATAATTAAAAAAAAATGGATAAAATAAAACTAAGGCAATCAATCAAATATTACCTCTTAACTGCATGCTAAATTTAATTCACAAGATCTCAGAATTAACTACTATTGTTACACTCTCAACATTCTTTACTATTATGTTCCATTCATTTTCAAAAGCTTGCCTTGCTTTTGAACAATGGAATTTGTTGGAATATTTATTATGGGCAGACAGAAGGCAAAGTATTTGTTTGTCATTGATGGAAATCTTAGCCCGACGATAACGAACAAGAGAAAGTGGCAAGACCAACAGCACAACGATGATCACATGGCAAGATCAGAAGCGTAAAATCCATTTCAAAGTCTCGGATACCTGGAGTTGGAGGAGTCAAGGAAGAAACTCATGGCAGAAAATCGTGAAATGAGAAACCACGACTTAATCTCCATTTCGCAGTTTCAGATACAGGGACTTGGAGGTGTGAAGGACACTCACGACAAGAATGATGAAATCGCGAAATGTGAAACCATGACTTAATCTCCATTTTGTAGTTTCAGATACCGGGAGTTGGAGGTGTCAAGGACACTCATGACAAGAATGATGAAATCGCGAAATGTGAAAGATCAGAGTGTCAAAGAATCCATTTCGGAGTTTCGCAGATGGGGAAATCAAAGATCAAAGGAACTTTAACCTTTGAAGTAGCGAACCTCGAAATCCCGAAAGCAGGAGGATCGTCCATCTTCGGGAAGGACACGTGGTTACAGATCAACATTTCATTGACCGAGAGGTCAAAGGAAGGAGTGCCCTAACCTCTCAAACTCACGATATGCGAAATCACAAATTAATCTGAGTCATTGATCAAAGGGATATCCTGGACCGTTGATCAGGCACAATGAAGGCTCGTGAATTTGTGAAATGATCCTGGTCGTTGAAGCCAGAGGACACATGGAGAAAGATTGTCATTTCGCTGATTGAAAGGTCAAAGGAAGGAGTGCTCTAACCTCTCTAACTCGCAATATGAAAAATCGTGAAATAATCCTAGCCGTCGGATTGAGGATTGATCTGGACCGTTGATCAGACACGACGAAGGCCCGTGAAGTTTTGAAATCACGATAAGATCTGGACCGTTGGGTCCATAGGACACGTGGAGAAATATCATCATTTCGCTGACTGGAAAGTCAAAGGAACAGGGTTCCCTAACCTCTCGAACTCTCGATATGCAAAATCGTGAAATGCCGAAATGAGAAATTGCGAAACGCCTTTTGGCGCAGCCTTTGGTCACCACTGGTGGTCACGTGAGGGGAAGAAGCTAGTGGAGCTAATTTTTTTCGGAGTTTTGGGGATTGCGACTTGGAGTGTCGAGGATCTTCACCACAGGAATGTTGAAATGTCAAAATACCGAAATGTGAAATGGAGAAATCAACGTGAGACCCCGTGCTTGTAATCCAACGGTGTTGGATACTTGGAAATATGATCGAAGGGCTATTGTTTCTCTTCACGATTAATTATTCAGTTACGATTCAGTTAGAAAAACTGAATCATGGTTCTTGGATGGTTGGAGTTTCAGTTGATGAAGCGTTGTTTTAGGGATTTGAGGGGTAACTGAAGGGGTTGTAGTCTATAAAAGAAACACGCAGTGACTGTGTGTGGTTGGTCGTTCTGAATGAAAAATGAGTTGAACTGTAAGAAGGGGAAAATTACAATATGCACAGTGTGAGACCGAAAGTAAGAACAGTGTGAGATAAATATGAGAGATGAGTAACAGATGAGGAATAGACAGAAGCAAGAGTAGAATTGCAGAACAGTCAGAGGAAGAGAAGAATTGTAGAACAATTAGAAGCAGACCAGATTTACAGAACATAGAAGAAGTGGTAAGAATCAATTTATTTGTGTTTTTGGTTTTTCAATCATTTATTTATAATTAGGGAGGGAGGGTGGTGCTAGGGAGCACTGTGTTCCTATGATATTTGAGTCGGTGCTTGAATATTCGGAGTTGTAGCTTCCATCTAGTTGTGGCTAGAAAACAGGGTGGCAGGGTGGTGCTTGGGAAAACATAGAGTTTTCTATATGAAAGTTGGGGCTTGTATAAGTGGAAGTAGGTGCTTCCATCCAGTCGGTGCTGGAACACTCAGGGAGTTGGTGCTTCCTTCTAGTGGGTGCTAGAGAAACCAGAGAGATGGTGCTCTCAAACAAGTTGGTGCTTG
>JASDQU010255688.1:0-13224 GCA_032191745.1 Picea mariana
CCTCCCTAGCACCTCCTTACCACCCTGAAATATAAATCTTTTCTCTTATGACTTATTACATTGATATAAATTTCTTCAATGGCTTACGGGTCTCATCACTATTTTGCTACACTGTGCTGCTCTGCCTGTATCAGTGTCTTCTTCACACTCCTTGTGCTTTCTGTTATTTTTCCTTTTATGCTCTCAGCACCACATCCCTTCATTGCATCATTCCCCTTCTGTACATTTCTGCTACTGCGCTCTCCCTCCTTCTTCACACCTCAATCACACCCAACAACAACCTCCATTTCTTCTATGTTCATCATTCTTATAGTCTTTGTGCACCTTGTGCATGCAATCTGCTTCTTTCTCTTGCATCCTCTACACCCCCAAATATCCTCCACATCAGGGTGTTTTCTCCACTTTACTCCTCCAAAAATATCCCATATCCTGTGTGCCACATTGTCTCTCTCTGTTTTGCATCTCCCGCCCATTATGAGTGCTCAGCATGATCATCATGGTAACTCTTCAGCTTCTCTGGCGGTTTCACCCAGACATCCATCATCACTGGGTGTTATGTCGAGATTCCTCAGCTTCTCTAGAAATTGAGACTCTTCATCTTCTCTGTCATAGACAAGCTCATCCTCTGGTAGAAACCATCATTTGTTTCTAGAAGTTACACTGCGAAATGCAACAGTAGCCCTCTAATCTTATTTAAACTCATCTACATCGTTGAATTGACTTAAATTAATCTTGCATTCATTTCTCCATTTCGCACTTCAGCATTTCGAGATCCCCGTGGTAACGATTTCGTTACTCTCCATGTCCCAATCCCTGAAACTACAAAATGGAGCTTGTCTGCACTAGCTCCTTCCTCCATATTCTGTCGATGTGACCAATGGTTGTGGCCATAGGCTGAGCCAAAATGTGTTTCTCATTTCAGCATTTCGGCAATCCTATTGTGTGGCATCTCAACTCTCCAAGTCGCGATCTCTGAAACTCCAAAAAAGGATCTTACCGCTTCAAGATTTTCTCTACGGCTCTTCGACCATGTGACTACAAGAGGTGATTGAGCACTTATCCATATAGTGCTTTCGCGATTTTGCTTTTCGGCACTTTGGCATTCCCATGGTGATGAGTTCTTGATGCTCCATGTCCCGATATCTGAAGCTCCAAAATGGATCTTGGTTGCACTAGATCTGATCATTTCGGCATTACGCATTTCAACCTTTCTCGATTTCGCATGTCGCGAATTCCTGTTGCGAGTTTGAGAGGTTAGGGAACCCTCTTCTTTTGAATTTACAGTCGGAAAAATGATGATCTATTGTCACATGTCCTATGGACCCAATGGTCGAGATCTTGTCATGAATTCGACACTTCACGGGCCTTCCTTGTTCTTGATTCGGGATTTTGGCATTTCGCATTTCGCCCCTTCGAGACTCTTGTGATGAAGAGTCTCGTCACTTGACTCTTCCAACTCTCGGTATCCGAAGCTCTGAAATGGATTTGGATCAACTATCCACACTCTAGATGATTCGACGGTCCATATCTCTTCGTGATTTCACACATCTTAATTTCGACATTCTTGACGTGAGAGTTCTTGACAACTCCACCTCTCGGTCTACGAAACTATGAAATGGAGTCAGCTCAACTTTTCAGCTTTTCTCACTTCGCAACTTTGGGATTCCTGTCATGAGAGTCCTTGACATCTCTAACTCCCAGTATCCGAACCTCCGGTATGGAGTCTTTGACATTTCACGATTTCTCATTTCACGACTTTGGGTTTCGTGACTTTGGGACTCCTGTAGTAAGTGTTCTTGACATCCCCAACTCCTAGTATCTGAAACTGTCTCCTGCTTTTTGGATTTTGACGTTTCGCATTTCGCAATTCTGGGACTCCTGTGGTGAAGTGTTTTGACACTTCAACTCCTGGTATCCGAAATCCCGGTAGCCAAAACTCTGAAATGGATTCAAATCAACACTTTGATCTTTCCTTTTGATCGTTGTTGTTCTTCCTTGCCTACCTATTTGCTGATCTTCCTTTTCTGCATGTTTTTCATCATTGTTGTTGTTCTTTCCATCAATGACAAGCACGCTCTTCTTGTAAACATGCCAACGGTGAGTTCCCTTGAGTTTCTCAGATTAGAGATTCTTGATTACCTATGCCAGTGAGACCCTAATAAACTACTAGGATTCCTGAGGGACTGAGATCAATTAAGGGGCACATTTCTTGGGTTGGGTAGGTCAAGAGGAAGAGATATGGTGGAAAATTGAGATAGCTATAGGAGAATATCCATGGGTTGTGGGATTTCTAAGCTATGAGTGGATAATGAGAGGCCATTATCTTTGGTGGATTTCTAGCCTAAGCTCAAGGGTGACTTGTTATTAATATTTGGAACAACAAGTCTGTGATTGGGTGGAACGTCCATATCAAGTAGTTGGTTGCACAACTGATTATAAAAGATAAGTGTTTTATCTTGCTTCTGTTTGTGTTATGATTTTATTTGTTGTACATTAACTCTAAAATTGAGAATGATTTATATGTTGTTGAAATGAGTTGTTAGTTTCATTTCATGTCTGTTTTATATTTTTGTAGCTTCATTTAATTAGTGGTAACATACAATAGCTCAATATAGTTGTAATTCGTAGCTAGAAACTATAGGAAATTAATCAGTTAGAAGAAATTTTCATTTGAATATTCTGCATTGTAATGTTCCTCATCCAGGCTGGGGGATGTTACATTGTGGAATTAGAGTTTTTGGTTCAAACACTAGGATTGTATGGGTCAATAACCAATGAGAATTGGAAAAATCCACTACTGCATATTTCAGTCTGTGTGAATTTGGGGAAAATGGTGAACAATCATAGAGAAATTCCCAAATTCATGACCAAGATTCAACCTTAAAGGACTCAGAACTACTTAAGAGGTTCAATGGAGCCAGACTGCAAAGTTGGAGAGTTAAATTCAACCTGGAAGGTTGAAATTAAAGTTTTAATGGTCATTGTAGTGTTTTACAGAGTTCATTGAATCGATGGTCGAGATCGTGTTTGATCGCAAGATCAACAGTTGAGATTCACTTATATAAATTTAAAAATTCATAAGGTTTTGGATGTTTGAAAGGCTGAGTAGATTAACGACTGAGATTCATTTTTGGTGGTTTAGAAGTTGGATTACATCAACGATCTGTATTCATTTCGGTCATTGGGAGGGTGGAGCATAATCGATGACTAAGATCATCTTGAGTGAGAGATCAACGACCCAGATTCACCTAGGTTTTTTTCAAAATTTCTAGGTGTTGATGTTCTCCAAGAGAAATTGCCAACGAATGATGGTTGGTTCGACCAAATTAGCAAAGAGTTTGGTTCAACCAAAAGAAATATATAATAACCAATGGTCGATGGTCAAGCATTGGCAGAGTTGGACGAAGTTGGTAGATCAATAATCGAGATCATTTTTCAATTAGAGATCAATGGTTCAAATTCATCAGGAGTTTAGTTCAAATTTTTTCTAAATGTTGGAGTTGGCCAAAGGAAATCACCAATGGTCGATGGTCAATTCGGTTGGGTCGGTTAGGTTGGCTGGGTCGGTTGGATTCGGTGAAGTTTTTTCGATCGTCGATGGTCAGATATCAGTCAACTTGGTGAAGTGTTGAAGTTCTCCCAAGAGAAGTTGTTGATGGCCAATGGGTCGATGGTCGGGTGTCGATCGATTTAGAAAGATGTTTGGGTCGTCCAAGATAAATGACCGATGGATGATGAACGAAAGAAGATGATGACATGTCATGCCACGTTAGCATCCACATGTCATGCCATGTCAACCAAGTGGATGCCTCATGATGACGTGTAATCATATACATGTGATTCCATATCATCATATGCATGTCATGTCGCATCAACACAGTTGCCACGTCAACAAAGAGTTTGTCTATTGTCAATGGTTGGGGGTTCGATGTATTTTGGGAGCAAGTGGTTGTCAAAGACTTCTCTAATGGTCGATGGTCGATGATCGGGCATCGGAGAGATTCGCGAGCAGTTTTGGTTTCACAAGAGAATTGGCTAGTGACCGATGATTAGGTGTCGAGGAGATTCATAGATAAGTTTGGTTTGGTAGTGAGAATCATCAATTGATCGATCACTGATGTAGTGTTGAAGATCAATAGTTGATATTGTTTTAAGTTGTCGATCGATAGTGGAAATTGATCTACGCACCTAGGGAAGGTTTAATGGATCAAAGATTGAGATTTCTCCCATTTTGAGATCAACAAATCAAATTTAAAAGGTTGTTATAACAATAAAACAACCAATTTTATATAAAATTATCTGAATTTTTCATATTTTTGAAGGTCATTAACTTGTGGGGCAATTTTGAGGCCCTAAACAACGTTTTTAGCCAATCAAAACACACATGAGTAAAGTGTAACCAAGGTACACTCTATCTTTACAACCCAAATAAAATAACTCAGAGAGAGCTATCCAATGAGCTATTATGGGTGCAAAACAGAGCTCGTATGAGAAAGTTACAGCCAAAATAATAAGGGTAAAATTTTGGCACTAGATTACCTAGGGGGCATAACTCCTTGCTCAGAAGTTCATTTTGGGATCAGGAGAATTATATGGAAATATAATGAACTAGAGAAGACAACTATGGAGTTAGATTCAGGATATGGGTACTTGAAAATGTGCTCAAAGAAAAAGAATTCATGTGTAGCCATACATGGGTAAATTGGATAAAACAGTCAAAACTTCTCTAGACCATAAATTTCAGCTTAGAGATCAAATTTGAGCGAAACAATAATCACTGGAAAGGTATTAAGGAGGAGAATACATCTATCCACCCAAAATTTTGAATTGGGCACTAAAACTTCTCAGAAAGTGATAAAATAGTTTTTTCTGGTTGTAAAAGAGTGGAAATTACAACTTGTACAAGTTGTAACTTTTCACTTGGAACTCAGATGGAGGCATGAGTACAGTCATTCGTAATATGTTTCATATAGGAATGCATCGAAGGAATAAAATTTTTATTTGATGCATTGTTTCCTTCATAAATTGATGAGAAGAATGACCTATATTATAATTGATGAATTATTTTTGCTATGCATGTTCTAACAATAGTTATTACATGCACATTTCTTGCAGAATTAGAGGTATAGGAAAATAAATTTGGTTTTTATATGAGGACTAGAGTTATGGATGATACTCAGGGATATTATAGCCATGAGGAAGAGATCAAAGGTCTTCATGTTAGAATGGGTTATGCTAAGATAGAGTCAAATGGAAGAAGAGGAAGGGAGGAGCCTATAACTATGAGAATCCTGCATAAAGAAGTGAAGAGATATAGAGAAAATATTGAAATAATTATGAAGGCTCAGGAGGAGATACTTAAAATAGTAAATATGTTGCATAATAAAGTCAACAAGAATTTTGGTACCAAGCAATAATCTAGTGCTAGACAAGTTTTGACATCTAGATCCCATAGAAAAAGGGATGATCATGGAAATGATAGGCAGTCAAGAAGCATGAGAAGGTGCTAGCATTATCCAAGGAAATCCACTAGAAGGACTCATGCAAGTTCAGGGATAGGGAGAAATCCAAGTGTGTCTCATGTTCGGAGGCAAAGGAGAAGGCTTAAGGTAGACATCTTGCAAGGTGAACTTGGAAAAATCAAGCCACCAAATTTCAATGGTGAGGACAAAAAAGGAGAAGAGGATGAGGCCTAGCTGTTGGAAATGATGTTACAAGGGAAAAACTCTCTATGGCTAGGATAAACCACAACAGACAGATATGACTACAGAAATCAACTCTATCCCAAAAACATGCTATATAAACCAATATGAAAGCGAGATAAGAAAGAGGCCTACCTCGTCCAGATGTTCGATGATGTCCATCGTTGAGAACTTTAACCCAAATCTTTGTACCTACAACTAGTTCTCAACAAACAAGCAAAGAAAGCATATGGTGATAATATAAAAGTTTAGCACATTAGATAGCATAATCCATTAATATACATGACAAATAAGCCCATGGATAATAACTCATATATTTTCAAGATATCAATTGGACGGGAAAGGAGTATTTCTATTAATAAATGATCAACAAAAGTGAAAATATTACAGACGTCCTTGTCGGCACGGTTTGGAACCAAGAAACACAGTTCCTTCCAGCTAGGTCTCCACCAAAGGAAAGCTCATAGAAGGGAGATAATGAGGTTCTCCATCAATAAGGGAAGATCTTGGGGGTTGAACAATGTGTCCAAACTTAAAGGACAAAGGGATGCAGACTCAATATGAAGTAATAATTTCTCCAAAGTAAAATTGCTTTCAAAGTTGAATTCTTTCTCCTCCTTTCCATAGCTCAGAATTGGCCCATTTATAGCCTTCAAATGGAACTGAAGGGCTGAGTCAGAACGTTTCCAGTATATGGAATGCCAAGGATCAGAGATCTCCTGTCGTGACATGGAAACCCGACATTTAATTTTCATTTTTGGCACAAATCTCGATGTACACGGGTTGTAGTGGAGAAACCTGTGTATACATATGTTGTATAGTAGGCAAGGTGCATACATGTAGAAAAAATTGTATTTTTAGCTCTGGATTTATCAAACGGGGATGATAAGTCTGCAGAGGGAAATGGAAAAAGGCCTTTTGTGCAAGATTGCATAGGGTGAGGCAAATCTTTCTATAACAGATGCCCCATAATGTGTGAGGTCAGAGGAGTATCTGCGATGGTCAAAATACATTATAAATAACCCAGAAGTGGAGTGATGGGGAACCAGTTGGATGAACTAGTTTTTCATTACATTATGCATTGACTTTGCATACATGGCTACCAATCAAATTACACTGCAGATTCATGTGAAATTATACCAAACAAGTGTCCATGGCCATGAATAGGAAAATATAAATGCGGTTACATGTCAATAGTTTTCATAGTCACGAACAAGGCCCAGTAGAACCAATTGCAAAACCAATCTAAAGATATCTATGTACAATGGAGTACAATCTAATCTCCTAGGATCATTGAAGTCATATAGGTACTGGTCCAATGAAAAGGAAGAAACAACTTAGGAAATCTACGGCCACATAGTGATTTCTTCAAGTATTCTACACAATCTGCCAAGGGTGCAAGTCTACATAATGTGAATAAAGGAGTTGAGGTCAAACACAATGAGACATCGTTTGATTACCGGTCATTGAGGTATACCATTAACAAACGTGAGACAACCTACCGATAATGAAAGTAGGTATCAAGGCACCAAGTACATTCTTACAAGTGTGAATAAAGGAGTCAGTGTCAAACAGCTGAAGAATTCATCGATTAGGAGACATTGATGTATTCCCAACTATCGATGATGAGAGAGCCTACCATTGATGATTGCAAGCCTCAAGGTACTCATAAGACTCTAGGTCATGTTTCCACAATAAATGGGTTGAATTCGATGGAAAGAGACCGCTGAAAGGAGAGAATTAAGGCATCTCTCATCAGTCAACACGAGGTATAAAGAAAGAGCTTCATGATTTGGTGGAAATCAGACGAAGAACATGTTCACAAACCAATGACCCGGTGTGTCTTTCACATGTGCCAAGTGCATGCGGTACACGAAAAAGACCCTCTGAATAGCAGCCAATGATGAAAACAAATCACAAAGGTGAGGAAACCACTAATAAGGATAATGGCATCCAAGACACTACATTAATCCCAATGTGTGAATATATTTCTTGGCATCAAACACAAGGGAAACCACCCAGTCAATGACCAATAATGAAGTGTCGATTGTTGGGTTCAAGGTTACCTACCAATGATGAAAGTAGGGCCAAGGTGCATGATAGGACTACAATATCATGTGATTCTGAGACAAATTGAGGGTATGGCCGACATGAAAATTCAAGAGTTCTGAGGAGTGGTCGACACAAGTTGATAGACTTCCTTTGAACAAGAGGATGAGACATATGGAAGACTCCGACAACATAGACTTAATGATGAAACCATGAGATGTAGGAGGCATCAAAAAAGTTCTCCATAGGGACTGGAAGAGTAACCAGTCAGTAGAGAAGACTCTGTAACGAGCTTAGCTTCCTAAGGCCATGCTAAACCCAAAATTATGGTGATTAATGGACTCAATAACTTTGTGCTTTGTTCAAAGGTGACACGATTGCTTCCAATATAAGATAATACTCTCTTCCCACCTGTCTTTTTTTGTTTTTTTTCATAGACAAATGAATGTTATGATACAGAGGAGGAAATGAGTGTCGCAAGTAAGCAAAACTAGTTCCAGCAGTGGAACATACCTATGCTCAATGCAAGGATATGCATGCGGGAGATGGACACTTAGGGGAATGTTCCCTCCTAGGTATAGGGTGTCAAATTGTGAAGGATATAAACAAGGCTCTGCTTGGTTGAGGATGCCAAAACTGTTGAGGCAAACAGTTTATAACGAAAACGAGAACCGACTAAAGGCTCAATACTGCAAGAAAGGGCATGAGATGCAATCACAACTTAACACCAAAAAATGTCATTTTTTATGTCTTTTAGTCTACTTGGTGTGAAACAAGGATAAACTTGTGCCAAATATACGTCTTTTCAAATCCAATTTGCGAGTGTGAAAGAGACAAGTTCACTCGGCAATCTTTTCGCTTTTGAAAAGGAGTCAAAAAAGAGCTTAATTAAGACTCATGACCTTTCAAGTCCAATTTAACGAGTGTGAAAGGGACAAATCACTCAGCAATATTTTTTCTTTTTAAAGACGAGTTGGAAAAGAGCTTAAATTAAACTCATTTGGGAGTCCTCGGGGTATGAAGCAACATGTTTATGAGTGAGAAATGAGGCTCAGTATAAAGTCATATATTAGCTATAAGGGACTCCCAGTCCTAAGGAAAAAATCTCGGCATGGGCATCAAATGAAGCAGAGGATCTAACTAGGGCACCCATGTTCGGTAAGTCTCTACCACTTGATAACAACACTACTTATAGCAGATGGAAATTTCTGTGTCGCAACAAATGGGTTCGTACCTAAGGCATGAAAAAGCGACAGTTATAGGATAATGTGAAAATGCATGATGGAATGGATATCTATTGTATATGTTGGGTAGTGAAAATACCTTTCTGTGGTGACGAACGACCAACATAACATTGAAATCTGTAAGAATCCTTGGTAAAAACTACAAAAACCAACTCACTCCACCCTTGTATTAGTCCATTAGGTGAAAAAATGGCTCAAAACTATAGAAAGTGGGCAAAAGTAATTTATAAATAGTAACAAAACCAAAAATTACTATACCATTTTGATTTTTTACCCAAAGAGTGCAAATTGGAGCAAAATACCTATGAGATTCAAATGGTGATTGTGGGAGCGTCAAGCAACAAAATCAGAAACTGTTTCGATCAGGTAACTCTTCTTCTCTTCCTCTTCATTTCCAGTGGATCAAATTTTTGAATTAGGTTCTAAATTTTTAGAAATTGAGGGCGTAAAATGTGAAAATTGATGTATGTGGGTTGTCTTCTATTGGGTCGCGTATACAATGAGATATACACTCCTCTACAAACTACAGGGAGCTTATAGCCATACCTATATGTGACTGTAAGTAAGGTAGACAATGTACATGCACACAATCAATGTGTTTTAAGTATGTTAACTCAAATTTTGATTTTCCTTTCGCACGATGGTTCTTGAATGTAGAGAGAGAGAGAGCACAAGGAGGTCGATGTTGTTGTGGATTGAGATTCGGGGGCCCAAATTGCCTTAAAGAGTTGTGGCTTATAAAAACATTTGGGCGCTCAAACGAATGAGGGCCCAGGTGAGGTTGCTTGAGATGCTTGTGGGTTACTGGGACCCTGAGAGTGAAAGCTTCATCCTCGATGGACAACCATTGAAGATTGAAGTAGAAGATATCTACTCTTTGACTGGTCTATCATGCCAGGGAGAGGTTGTAAACCTCAAATCCCAAGGAGAAGGGAGCGGAATGAAAATAGAGGAGTACATCGATGCCCACTGTGTAGCAAGGACTCCTAAGGTAGGGAGTCAACTCCCTATCTGGGCGATAAACAATCTCAGCCTGAATATTATTGTGCTTTTATTGACTAGGATCACATGTTAGGCCTCGTTGCACCAAGCATCGAGGTTGCTCATGTTCTATGCAATGCAGTGTATGAGACCCACAATATACGACTAGTGTACCTCACTACTAGAAAATATGAAGAGCCAGTTGACAGAGTGCAAACAGGGGAGTAAGAGGAATTTTGGGTTTGCCTCTATCCTATGCAGTTTCTTTTTCGAGTGGATTCCAAGTCTAGGACCTAGAGTCGAGATTCTTCTTAGAGGACCTTGTGATCCAGCCATGGCACGGTGGACTGAGGTAATGAGGCGGCAGGGGGGAGGTAGGGTGCCGACACCCTACAACGAGGATTTCTTCTACTGGTGGCAGTGACAGGTCATTTCCCTAGATGACTATCCCTATGCAGGGATAGACTTCCGAGGAGATCCGAACATGCCACTTCCACTAGGGACCACCTACGATGACATGGGTATGTCACATGTTTTTAAATATTTCATTTTTTTGTATTTTTGTATAATGGAACAAAACTATTGTTGGATGGTGCTTAAGTATTAACTAGACACTTTTGTAACGCAGATTTGGGTTTGTGATGGCCAGAAGGGTTTCCTCAACATCGACAAAGGAACCGGGGAGCTGAGGTGGTGGGAGGAGAAGCCAAGAGAGTCCTACAAAATGTGTAGGGAAACTTATCTCATTTGTCTCAGAGGATTCTCATGGTTCAGGTAGAGGATCTTCCTAAAGCCATGCAGCAACAAGTGATTGGTGTACCTAGAGCATGGGTACGACTCTTTTGACGTCTCACAAACGCCATGGTTTGTTACCATGACACACATCTGGCGCCACAAGCGTAGATTCCATGGGATATTGTAGTACTGACTGCATATGTGTATTGAGGGTATTATCCTCATTTTTGTACAATAAACACCATATTTTTGAAATATATAAAAAGGGATCTTCGGCTTTACTTATATTTTACAATGTGTACATTGATGATGTGGTTTTCTTTGCCTTAATTATGTGACAAATGCCAATCTAAAACCAAATTAGCATAAGCATCAGATACATGATTAGAACTCCTAGGAATGTGATAATATGTAATAAAATAAAACTGTCGTTCTAAAAAATGTACCTGTAGGAATCATCAGAGTAAAGTAGGATCACGCCCGTGGTAACTGTTGTTCAACTAACATACTACTAACTGGGAATCCATGGGAACCTATAAAGAGTGAATACCATGTTAGATAAGATCATGCAAAAGTTCTATAACGACACTATATTCAGCCACATTGTTCATGGATCGCCCTAGGCATACACCACCTGAAGACACCAATAGACCCTCAGGTGAGTAAACCACCCAAGCGGTGGAAGCCAAGTTTCGTGTATGATGACTGGCTCCGTCTGCGAATCCTATGTAGACCAAATATTCCATTGACATCTGCCAACCAAGGGAAAACTTGATAAGCAAGTTGAAGACAGAAAGAAAGGGAAAATATATATACACTAGATTACATTAGTATACAAAGAGTTCCACCAGATCTTGGGGCTCAGGCGTAATATATTTTCAAGTAGAGCCCATTCCTGGGCTCTTCCAACATATTCCCTTCATAATATTCTAACTCATAAGCTCCTTTTTCTAGAACACATCGCACGATATAAGGACCGTGCCACATGGTTTTAAACTTTCCTGCACATAGTGGTTCTTTGGCTTGATCATACAAGTGGACCAAGTCACCCTCAGCGTACAACCAAGGATAAACAGACTTTTTGTACTGGACCTTGACACATTTTTTGTTTGCCTCGATAGCCGTAAAGGCATCTCGACGTTGCTCGTCAAGACTCTCTATGTGTACAAGTTGTCGCTTGAGATTGAAAGTGTCAGGTAGGAGTGCGACTGCCAACTTAAGAGAAGGGATTTCACATTCAATAGGTAAAATCGACTCCACACCGTGTACTAAATCGAAAGGGGAAAATCCAGTGGCAATCTTAACCGAGGTTTGGTATGCCCAGAGTGTGGTATATAGCATGATGTGCCAATTGGACTTACTTTGACTGACAGTTTTTGGCAAAATGGTCTTGAGAGACTTGTTGACGGCCTCTACTTGTCCATTTTCCTAGGGGTAATACAGATAAGAATGACCATGTCTAAACCCCATCTTAGATTTTATTTCTTCCATCATTTCGTTCTGAAAGTGACTTCCATGATCAGTGACAATCTCACTCAGGATACTGAACCAGGTGATAATTTCATTGAATATGAAGAAGGTTGTAGGATTCCCATCAGATTTAACTGTAGGCATGGCCTCACACCACTTAGTAAAGTAGTCAATGGCCATGATAAAGTGTTGATTCCCCCCAGCTGAAGTTTGGTTGCAATCTATGAAGTCCACCCCCCACTTTGTGAAGGGACTGATGGTAATGACTGGGTGAAGAGGGGTTGGATGCGAGCACATTTTCCAAGTGAACACCTGGAAAGGGTGACACTTCTTAACCGCTTCAATACAATCTTTAAAGATAGTAGGCCAGAAATAATCGGCTCGCAAATTGTTTTGGGTTGTCGCAAGCCTGGATAGGTGACCACCATAATCCCCATTATGGAAATCGTTTAGGATTGACTTAGCCTCTCCTTGAGTTAAACAACAATGCAAGATATTTTCTATTCCTCGGTGATACAAATTATCACCGATGATAGTATATTTCTTAGCTTGGTATCTTATACATCGTCGGTCATCTCGCGAGAGATGTTGAGGGAAATTCAAGGTTTGAAGATAGAGAACAATGTCTCCATACTAGGGGTCGGACGATGAGACAAGAAAGATGTGTTCATCCCCAAACTAATCAACATGGATAACATCCTCATCTAATCGTGGAAAATCAGCTATTAACTCCGCGAAGACTGGTGATTTCTTGGATTTTGCGGAAGCGAAATCAAGATCAAACTCTTGTAAAATGATGATCCATTTATTATATTTCCCCCCTATGATATGCCTGGTAAGGACGTATTGAAATGTATTGACATTGGCAACCATAGTAGTCTTGCAAAGAAATATATAATGATGCAAATGTTGGACTGTGTGAACGACAACCAAATTTAGATTTTCAACGTGAGAATAATTAAGCTCAGGAGCGAGTAAATTTTGACTAATATAGGAGATGGTGTGCTCACGGAGCTCATCATCCTATTGAACCAGAACCATAC
>JASDQU010255693.1:16089-26663 GCA_032191745.1 Picea mariana
TCCTTCCTCTACAACATCTTCTCCTACAACTTATTCAACTTCTATTTCTTCACTCTCTGCATCATTGACATCTCCAGCATCAAGTGCTCTCCTATTTTTTGTTTCCATAGCATCTAACCTTGGGCAAAGTTCTCTCATCTCCCTTTTCATAACTCGATTTGCTACAGGTATCTTTGCACGTCTTCTAGGAAGCATTGTGCTAACCTTTTCTTCACACACATAGCACAATTTGAGGCTATGATACCACTCTGGAACAACCCCCTCCACTCCTCAAAGTTTCTCGACCTCTCGGTTAAAGATATTCAAAAATATGAGTCCAATTATCCCCTTGGGACCCTGCTATCCCCCAAATTGGCTTAACACAAACCCTTTATCACCTCAGGCATAGGTCATATGGAACTCACGGGCCCTTTTCTTAGTGCTCTTTAAAATTTTAAAACTGGCTATGACCTAGGGATAAAGATCCTAAAGCACTTCAAAACTTAGGGCTTTGGCTATTTTGGAAATAGCTGCAACCCTTTTTCCCAACCCCTGAACCGCGAACTCACCTAGATGATCGATGATTCTCACTTATCCGACAGGCAACGGTTGTGATCCGCTTCGGACTTCGGCGTTCCTCGCTCTTCAAACACCTCAAAACCTCCAAACTATGAGGTGTCGAAGGACTCCATGGCTAACCTGTGTGAAAATATCCTAGATCTAATGGTCTATAATGATCTTGCTTCCTCCAGAATGGATCTTGCTCATTAATTTACAAAATCTTAAAGGGATCATCCCTATTGAAGGATTCTCCCTAGCTATGTCTTCTGAGCTTGTTCCTCCTTCGAACTTTTACTCCTTAGAGGGTCGAAATTGACTCTGTGCACGCCTTGAAATAGGTCTTCCTCCATGACTTATCTTATTTTTGGGTGACTGTGCACACCTTGCAATTGTTCTTATGCGACTCAATTGTTCGTCTTGAACAATGTGACTTTGAGCATGTTCCTGTCTATGCACACACTATGTGGTTCCTTTGCACTCTTTGCAAAAAAATTCATGCTATCCCTCCTAAGATTCTGAGTCAAACTAGACTATGTCAACACACACATTGTAGACACTATGTAGTCCTTGCATACAAAACTCCACATTATCTCTTCTGAGCTTTTGAGTCAAAACAAACCCTTTCAACACACTCCTTGTGGACACTATGCACTCCTTGCATAAGATCGTAGAAGAGAAACAGTTGAAAATTATCTAATCCTCACAGATTCATACATTCAACCATGTAATGCATTCATAAACATAAGAACATATAAATAACAAAGAATTACAAGTAAACATAAAGCCTACCATTCATTCAGATAGACACAGTACCAACAACATGAGACACTTTGGATCAATATTCTGTGTTATATTCATTCAAATGATATATACATGGCTACAAATCTGATAAGCTTCAACACCAATAACATTCAACAACCTTCAACTAAATTGCAACAACCTCATTTCAAAAATAACTCTCAGCCGCCTCATTTGGGAAAAAATACATACATTTACACAAGAGGGCTCATAGAGTTTTCCCTCCAACTACCTTAGAGCTATCCTATCGAAATAAAATATTTCAACTACTAAGGCTTTATTACAATAAATGTTCGAGACAGACAGATAAGAGAGAATGCTCCAGATCTGTACTATAATTAGCTAGATTAAAGGAAATATGATCTCCATCGATCTCACACGATGGTTCAGATCCTAAACATTTAAGATCTTCTTTAATTACAATCTTTTCAAGATAATTTCGTGACATGCCATCTTTAAATTAAAAAAAGTTTCAAAATGCACGCTAGGGCACTGATTTGTCCTCCACTTGCACCTTGATGATGATGTTCCTGCATCATAAAGTTACACAAGTCTGAAGTAACAAATGAGAGTTGACGAAGAAATTTTTGGAGCTTCAGAAAACCCTAGTTTCTGAACTATATGTGGGTTGTAGTGGATCAGGTCGCATACGTACACGGGTTGTAGTGGAGGAAGCCACGTGTATACTTAGGCTGCGTTGGAGGAGGTTGCGTACAGGTGAAAAAATTCATGAAGACTTGAGTTGATGTTAGTGCCAAGTCCCTGAAGTCTAAAGCAAGCTCCCAGATCTGTATTCTATAGGTTCAGATATTTTGGTATGGTTGCATGGTTATTTTAATGATTACTTATGCTTATGGTATAGTAAATGATTGAAGCATTATTGGTATGGATGTTGTGAGATATGGATATGATATATGTTGGTTGGTTTGTTGATTGAGAAGCACTCTCATGTTTGGTATAGCTCTGATATGGTTGAGGGATATCTATGTTATATGATGATGTATGCATGAGGGACATGCATAGGATTCTTGGTATGGTTGTTCTGAGATCTGTATATGGTATATGTTGGTTGGTTGTTTGAGTGAGAAACACTCTCATGTATGGTACAGTTATAATACGGTTCTTATAGCTCACACTCTTGAGATACTTTTACTTGGTTGAGGGATATGTATGACGGTGTATTCATGGAATAGATTGGTTGTAGTGAAAGTTTGGATGTAGTGACAGGTTACTGGTGGATGTGACAGAGGCAGGAAAGTTTCATATGTGCATAAGAATGGATCTTCTTTAATTACAATCTTTTCAAGATAATTTCGTGACATGCCATCTTTAAATTAAAAAAAGTTTCAAAATGCACGCTAGGGCACTGATTTGTCCTCCACTTGCACCTTGATGATGATGTTCCTGCATCATAAAGTTACACAAGTCTGAAGTAACAAATGAGAGTTGACGAAGAAATTTTTGGAGCTTCAGAAAACCCTAGTTTCTGAACTATATGTGGGTTGTAGTGGATCAGGTCGCATACGTACACGGGTTGTAGTGGAGGAAGCCACGTGTATACTTAGGCTGCGTTGGAGGAGGTTGCGTACAGGTGAAAAAATTCATGAAGACTTGAGTTGATGTTAGTGCCAAGTCCCTGAAGTCTAAAGCAAGCTCCCAGATCTGTATTCTATAGGTTCAGATATTTTGGTATGGTTGCATGGTTATTTTAATGATTACTTATGCTTATGGTATAGTAAATGATTGAAGCATTATTGGTATGGATGTTGTGAGATATGGATATGATATATGTTGGTTGGTTTGTTGATTGAGAAGCACTCTCATGTTTGGTATAGCTCTGATATGGTTGAGGGATATCTATGTTATATGATGATGTATGCATGAGGGACATGCATAGGATTCTTGGTATGGTTGTTCTGAGATCTGTATATGGTATATGTTGGTTGGTTGTTTGAGTGAGAAACACTCTCATGTATGGTACAGTTATAATACGGTTCTTATAGCTCACACTCTTGAGATACTTTTACTTGGTTGAGGGATATGTATGACGGTGTATTCATGGAATAGATTGGTTGTAGTGAAAGTTTGGATGTAGTGACAGGTTACTGGTGGATGTGACAGAGGCAGGAAAGTTTCATATGTGCATAAGAATGGATTCCCTAGTTTATATGAAGGTGTATGAAGCCTGACAGTGGAGGAGGTCATGTACATATGCATGTTGCAGTATAGATAGGTCACTTACATATTCATGTTATAGTATAGAGAGGTCACGTACATGTTGACATCATTTTTTTTTGTCTACAAGATGGGTCCTGTAATTGAGGGTTGGATTCCTCTTCTCAATTAGTGCTTAGATCTGCAACTTGGGTCTTTTATTGAGAGTTGGTGATCTCTTGGAGTTGGTTCTATTTTCAATTGGTGGATAAACAAGTCGCGTGCTGCAGTATAGATAGGACACGTACATACACATGCTATAATATAGACAAGTCACATACATGTTGACATAATTTTTTCTGTCTACAAGATGGGTCTTGTAATTGAGGGTTGGATTCCTCTTCTCAGTTAGTGCTTAGATCTGCAAGTTGAGTCTTGTATTGAGAGTTGGTTCTCTCTTGGAGTTGGTGCTATTTTTAGTTGGTGTTCATAAACCCCAAGGATTATAGTCTCTTATAACACATAATACAAAAGCTTAGTATTGTAATGATGAAGTAGAGGAGTTACTCTCAGATTTTAGTAGTCATAGTGAGAATGGAGCATCCATTCTCAGCTTCAGAGCAGTTGCAGGTGCAAAATTCTAGTTCCATAGGAACAGTTGTAGAGAGAGTAGAGGACATACTCTTAGGTAGTGAGACATATAGTTCTTTGCAGAAATCACATAAAGCTAGCACATGATTGTGCATATTAAGTTGGAGTTGAAGAAAGTGTACCAAGATGGTACAATGTAATGTGAAAATTTGGTTTGAAGTTGAATATAGAAAGACTTTTTTCTGCAGGTTGAAGAAGGCTCTGCACAGGTTGAAGCAAGATCCTATAGCTTGATATGGAAGAATTGATAGTTTCTTGATGAGCTTGGGATTTACCAAGAGTAAAGTTGATTCTAACCCTTACATCAAGGTTATGAATGATGAGCCAGTAATGTTGCTACTATATGTAGATGATGTATTCTTGACAGATGAAAAAAATCTCATCATGGATTGTAAGAAGAAGCTCATTGTAGAATTTGAGATGAAATACCTAGGCCTAATGCATTATTTCTTAGGCATTGAGGTTTGGAAGAACCTAGAGAAGATCTTCCTTAAACAAGGGAAGTATGAAGTTGAAATACTGAAGAGGTTTGATATGTTGGAGTGTAAATCCATGAACAGAACCATAGAAACAAAGTTGAAACTCTTGGTTGATACTACGTCAAGAATGGTTGATGCTACATTGTACAGACAGATCATTGGATCGTTGATGTATCTAACGAATACCAGGCCATATATATGTTATGTTGTGAACACCTTGAGTCAGTATCTGGCAGAGCCCAAACGTGTTCAGCTTGTTGTTGTAAAGCATGTGATGAGATACCTTAAGGGTATGTTGGACTTTGGTATTAGTTATAATCAAGATCATGACTTCATACTAATTGGTTATACTAATTCATATTGGGCAAGAAGTGTTTCTGATAGAAAGAGAAATTCATGATGTTGTTTTAGTCCAGGGTCAGCCATGACTTCATGGTAGAGTGGTAAGGAATCCAATATTTCTCTTAGCACGATAGAAGCACAATACATTGTTGCATGTTCCACCAATTGTGAATCCATATGGCTTTGGGAGTGTTTGACAGATCGATTTGATCTAGAAATGGAAGCAACTGTGATTATATGTGATAACCATAGTTGCATAAAGATGACAAAGAACGTTGTGTTCCATGGAAAGTCGAAGCACATAGAAATACGGTATCACTACATCTATGATATTGTGCATAGGGGAGTTGTTAAGATCCAATATGTTGGCACATATGAGCAAGTTGCAGATGTGTTTCCCAAACCTCTATCTTGTGTAAAGTTTGAGCACTTTCGAGACAATCTTGGTATATTCCGAAAGGACCTCTCTCAAAAGGGGGAGTGATTTGATGATACTATGGTATCCTAACTAACAATAGGTAGCGCAGTTAGGATTTAATATCCTAGGGGACTGATCATCATTGGATATATCCTTAAGGTTCGGTAAGGACAATCTGTCATAGTACCTGTGCATGTATATGTGAGTTATGGTCACTAGTGGTAGCTCTAGTAGGATTTTTATAATCCTAGAGAATCTTATGATTCCTCGGAAGATCTCGAAGGTCCGATAATGATGGTCTTTAAAAGTACGACGAGGTAGCTCCGTTAGGATTTTATATCCTAAGGATTCTTATGATTCTTGGGTAGATCCTTAGGGACTGTCAGAGTACAATAGAATGTTGTTGATACACCTTCCTCATCATGTTTTCCTATGATGATGATGATGATGATGATGTTGTTTGTCTAGCCTTGTGCTTTGATGATATTGTTTCTTCAACCTTGAGCTGTGATGATGTTGTTTCTCCAACCTCCTGTTGTGATAATGTTGTTGCTCCAACATCATGTTGTGATGATTTTGTTATCTCAACCTCGTGTTGATGATGTTGGTATCTTAGCCTCATGCTGATTATGTTGATGATGTTGTTGTCTCAGCCTCGTGTTGTTAATTTTTTTGCACCAGTCTTGTGTTGTTGATGTTGGAGTACCAACCTCGTGTTGGTGATGTTGTTATTCCAACTTTATGATGAAGATGATGATGATGATACTTCAGCTTCATGATGAAGATGATGATGATGATACTACTTCAGCTTCATGCTGAAGATGATGATGATGCTACTTCATCTTCATGCTAAAGATATTGATGATGATGTATCAATCTTTCATTGATTGATGATGTTGTATTAGTGTTATACTAATTGATGTTGATGCAGAGAATAATGATGATGATGCCATTCCAGATCCATACTGTGAATGATGATGATGATGATAATCCAACTCCATGTTGTGAATGATGATGTTATTGATGATGAGAAAAAATTATAATGATTTATAGATATGCCAGTCAGTGTTCCAGATTTTGTTTATGTTTCTACCCTCTCTCTCTCCTGATCATGTTGTATTGTAGAGTACCCTTATTGTTAAGGGGGAGTGTTGAAATATTGTAAACGTGAATTATATTCTACTTATTATTGAGTTATTATTAAATAGATCAATCCCCTTTTGTGGATTGATCATGTTGGGATTTGTATATGACCAAATCCCATTTTGTGGATTGGTAAAACCCTAATTAAATTATGCTAATTGAGAAGTATGCCCCTAGGGATAATTAAAGTCATTTTAGCCACTAATTGAAGAAGTCAACCCAGCTTGGTGAGGATACACAACCCTAGCGCCTAGAAGCTAGTATAAATAAGAGAGGATGATGCCTCATTCACACACTCACTCAAGTCACTCATCTATTGCACAAGTTTGAAGGAAGTTGTAGTTGTCTAAAGAAGAAGAAGAGAGAGAGGTGCATCTTGTTGGGTATTCTCTAGTGTTTGTTTTATTATCCTTGCATTGTATTGGCAATCCATATTAAGGAAGTTTTTGTTGGGTTTTCTCCCCTATGAGGGCTTCCCAGGATAAATGTTCTGTACCTTGTGATTTTGTTTCTTTCAGTGATCCTATTTATGCTATTATTATCTAGTAAATTGAAAAGAAGTTAATATCTTCTCTAAATCTAACAAGCCTAAGTGTCCTAGGCTAGTTGATGGGCATATTAAAAGGCCTAGATTAGCCTTGTTTATCTTAGTCTAAGTTAGACTTAGGAAATCAACAATTTATTTTCTTTGAGTGGATTGTGGGTCCTAGGACAACTAGAGCGCACCTTATTAGGATTATTAGTGGAATTTGTGGCCCAATCAAGGGGGGTGAACTTCCTAGAATCCTTGGAGGATTAATTGGCACACAATTCAAGGAAAGAAAAGTGGTTGATGGGAGGATATGAGAGGGGTTGAGGGTGAGAAGGAGACATGTTCTCATTTGGTGAGGTTAAGCAGGTGAGAAAAAGAGGGCAGTTGGGTGGGAGAAGAAGAGGGAACAACTAAGGCAGAGAGGGAAATTTCAGGGCCAACTTTGGGTAGCCAGTAGAGGTCATTTTTGGGCCATACTAGTCAACAAAGAAGGGCCAATTCCAAGCAGCAGAAAATAGACAGGAAGAGGTTGAGTTAGGCCAAGTTTTGTCATCCTAATAGGTCTTTGTGCAGGACATACGAGCAACAACAAGTAGGTTATATATGGGAAAACTCCATATTGGTCGTACATACTGTACTTGGTACATACATGTGCCATACAAACAAGTCCGTATATGGCCAAAAATAGTTGGTCCGTACAACCAATAGCTGGGAAAATTTTCTAATGTGGAATGAGAGCAGTTCTTTGGAAAATTTGTAAGAATTTTTAGATAATTCAGTGGCTGTAATTTTTCTCTTGAATTCCCAATAAAAGCACCCCTTAGCTATTTTTTCCCCACACTATGGTTTCTAGGGTACATCTAGTGTCCATGTGTTTTATGCTTGGTTTTGTGTATGATTTTGTTGTTATATAACTCAGTTATAGGTTATTAGCATAATTTTCATATTTATATCAGCAAGTTATATTTTTGAGTTTAGTAAATAATTGTCTATAATTTCATATGCTAAGTTAAGAAAAAATAACATGGTATCAGAGCTCAGCCTCTGAGTACAGGACAAGCCAAGATTCTTGTTGTGAAAACCAGGAAGATTAAATTAGAAAGACAGACATATAAGTAGAGAAAGTGGGTCATTCATAAGAGTTTACTCAAATGGCAGGTCTAATGTTCAAAGACAAACTAGAGGATGCCTCAAACTTTGTTCCTTGTAGGGAGCACATAGGCTTGGTGCTAGAGGAGAATGGGCTATTGGAATTTGTTGTAGGGAAAGAAGTCCCTCACAACTAGAAGCCCACCTCCAAAAGAATGTAAATATGAGGAGGGTTATTTTGGATGGAGTCAAAGTCCACATTATTACCCATATGTGTATCAAGAAGATAGATAAGGAGATGTGGGAGACCCTATTAAAGTTGTACTAGTCTAATAACCAAAGTAGGAATATGTTGCTAAAAGAAAAGTCGAGGAGCACGAAGATGGCCAAGGGAGATCCAGTGGTAACTTACCTCACAAAGTTCACTTAGATAAGAGATGAACTCGTGGTTGTGGGAGAGACAATGGATGAGATTGAGTTGGTGAGGACAACCTTGAATGACTTCACCAAGCAATGGGAAGTATTTGTTCATGGAGTGGTGGCTCAAGAGAAACTCTTTGATTGGGAGAGGTTATGGGATGACTTCATATAGGAGGAGTTGAGAATTGATTCCACTTAGGACAACTATCCAAAGAGTGAGGAGGAGTAGAATGTGGCTCTTCATACGAAGAGGAGCAATGGAGCAGGAGGTTCTAGAGACATGGGTAAAGTGAGATACTTTTCATGTCACAATATTTTTCACTATTCCAGGGAGTCTCCCAAGAAGAAGAACAAGAATAAGGAGACGGAAATGGAAACCTCAACATCTATTGAGATAGATGAGTTTGCAGAGAAATTCAAGGATGGATTTCCTTTGCTTTCATCTCTTTCAAGCAACAATAGATTGGTTGAGTTGGAGGAATGTTATAACAAATTTTTCCTCACTCCATGAAACTTTCTTGGATGGCCTTCCATTTCCCTATGTAGACTTTAAATCCCCTTTTTGTTCACTCCAAATCCAAAAATGCACATTTTTCCACATATATGTGCCCTATCAATTATAAAACAAGAATACATGTAGGTTTCTCCACTACATCTCGTGTACATTGGGTTTGGTGCTCAAAATTAAAAATTATGTCGGGTTTCCATACCATGTCACGAGATCCATGATCCTTGACCTTCCACATACTGGAAACACTCCAAATCGACCCTTTAGTTCCATTCGAAGGCTATAAATTGAGCCATATCCAAGCCTTGAGGGATTCAACAATTCAACTTTGAGAGCAAAGAGACTCTGGAGAAATTTCACTTCATATTGAGTCTGCATCCATTTGTCCTTGAAATTATGAACTCTTTTTGTTCAACCCCCAAGCTCTTCCTTCTTTGTGATGGAGAATCTCATTGAATCCTATATATGAGCTTGCCTTTAATGCAAGATTGAAGTGGTGGAGGCCTAGCTAGAGGAAATTAGTTTCTCAATTATGATATGTGTCGTTACAGAATTTTCTCACCTATGTACTTATGTTGATTATTTTAATAGAAATACACTTTTCTTGTCAGATTGATATCTTGCAAATATTTGAATTATTATTCCATGGGCGTATTTTTCATGTATGTTAATGGATTATGCTAAGTTATATGCTAACATTATATATTATCACCATATTCTTGTGTATCTTGGTTTTTTAGGAAAAGTTGTAGGTATAAATCTTCGAGTTGCGTGCTCAACGATAGTCTTCTTCAAACGTTCGAATGAGGTAGGCTCTTATACTTGTATTGTTAGCATTTGATTTATATAGAATACTTGGGATTAGAGTTTATTTTTGTGTTTCATTCTATCTGTTTTGGTTTACCCCTAGCCATAGAGATATTTTCCTTGTAACAAAATTGGAAACTGTTAGCAAATAAACCTGTTAGAGTGTTTGTCTCAGTTTCCCTGTCTTTCCAGACCCCATATGGTCATCCAAGCCTTTGTTTTACACAGGCCATAGCCGCGGGCTCAAAGTGAAAAATTTTAAATGATCTAATATGGACACAAATCAAGAGAGTGGGAAAAGATTAGTTTTCAATGATGAAGATCCATCGATGGAGTAGATCGATGGCCATCGGGTGACAACGATTGCAGAGTTTCATGAGGAATAGCATCAAGCAGGTTCGCAATTTCATGAGTTGGAGAGCAAGGGAGCAGTGTCGTCAGAACTCATGAAGTGCAAATTCCCGAAGTGTAATGATCCCAAGCCAAATTCTTTCTTGGAATCACTAACTACTACTAATTTATTGAGTTATTAAGTGCATACAAGATTTGACCTTTTTATTATGAGCAATGTAAGATCAATACAATAGATGGCTGATCTGGCATAAACCTCAGATGGCCGTATAAGCAATAGATATGAGATGCTACAAAATGATCCCGCTAATACAAAATAATGCCTCCAAAGGTTGAATAAGA
>JASDQU010255695.1:0-11124 GCA_032191745.1 Picea mariana
TAAAAGGCAATTACCTGACTGGTATTCACAGTTCTTAATGCGGCAGCTTTAGACCACATGGTAAAGTAATCTGTGGTTGTTATGATAAACATATGATGCTGTGAGGATGGCGGGTTGATTGGACCTATAATATCAAGACCCCACTGCTAAAAAGGTGAGTCTACTGAGATAGGCTGCAAAGGAAAGGTTGGTTTCTGTATCACATTTGCGACACAAGGCATGAGCATCTCTAAAAAGTGTGGGCCAGTAATTACCAGCTCTCAAAACTTTATGGGCAGTGGTGTCACCACCAAAATTCCCACCATCTTCTCCTGTGTGCAATTCTAGTAAGAGTTTTTTTGCTTCATCTTTCTCAAGACAGCGCATTAGTACTCCATCAAAATTTTGACAACACAAAATACCATTAATCAAATGAAAGGAGGCATATTTTAATCTTAACACTCTTATTTTAGTGGGATCCATATAATGAGGGGCTGACCCATGTTCAAGACATAATTTTATATCGTCATACCATGGACTGATAGAGTTTTGTGCACAACAGATTAAATTTTGATTGTGTTGTTCTGGGTTTGACATATCATTTTGTTCTTGCTATCCTGATGTTGAGTCAGCAACTAACTTGCATAACCCTTGGCCTCTCACTATTTGTGCTGGGGTTATTTCTATGTCATACTCCTGTAAGGAAGTGACCTAGTTCGCCCTCTTTTCACCTAGTTCTTTCTGCACTAACAGATTTCTGATGGCTGAGTAAGGGACAATAATTTTCGTCCTAGATTTCAAAACATAAGATCGGAAGTGCTTGACTGCTTTAAAAACAACATAGGCTTGCTGATCTACTGCTGTGTAATTAAGTTCCATGCCTTTGAAAGTAGATCTCATAAAGGCAATGGGTACTTCATTGTTTTCAGCATTCTTTTGAGTTTGGACGACAGCGTAGGAGCGGTCAAAAGCAAGTGTATAGAGCATGAAGTCTTGCGAAAAGTCGGGGCTTGTGAGAGAAGGAGTATCTATTATGGCCTTTTTTATTGAATTGAAAGCTTGATTTTCTAAGGGTCCCTAGTGATATTGTGTTTCTTTCTTAATTAAATTCTGTAAAGGTCTCACCATTTCGGAAAAACTGGGGACGAATCTCCTAACAAAATTTATCTGGCCTAAGAAAGACTGCATAGACTTTTTGGATGAGGGAGGGGGAATTTTTGAGATGACTTGAGTCCTTTCAGGGTCGATAATCATCCCTTTTCTTGACACAATGAATCCTAAGAGCTTACCTTATTCTACTGTGAATATAGATTTTTTAGGATTTAAGGAAATGCCATATTTACAACATCACTATAGAACAACTCTTAAATGAGCTAGATGATCAGTTTTGTTTTTCAAAAATACAGTAACATCTTCGAGGTAAACTACAACATATTGATTGATTAAGCCTCGGAAAGCGATGTCCATCGCTCTCTGGAAAGTGGCACCGACATTAATCAGTCCAAAGGGCATTTTCCTGTAAGCGTAGGTTCCCCATGGAGTGTGGAAGGTAGTTTTAAGTTGGTCTGGGGGAGACATCAGGACTTGGTTGTATCCCGAAAAACCATACAATAAGGATAGTATTTCAGAATCAGATACCTATTGAAGGATCTGTTCCATGGGTGGGACATGATAGTTGTCTTTATCAGATGCTCTATTAAGGTTTTGGAAATCAATGCATAGTCGGATTTCCCCACTTTTCTTCTCGACGGGGACAAGGTTAGAAACCCATTGCGTGTGCTTAACTGGGAAAATTATCTTAGCATTCAGGAGTTCATTTAATTCTTTTTTAACGGTCGGTTCGAGCTTAGGGTGCATTTCTCTTAACTTTTGTTGAAAGGGTAAGGTTTGGGATTTCATAGGAATGACGTGTTGTATGATGTTGGGGTAGAATGTTTTAAGGTCGTCATATGTCCATGCAAAAACATCTTTAAATTCCTTAAACAATTTAATGAATGCAACTTTTTCTTGTTCATAACACCCCACCCCTAAATTAATGCACTATGGATTGTCATTAGTTCCCAAGTTTACTTTTTCATACGATAACAAGGAACTATTGGTTTTACAGTTGACCGATTTTTTGAATTTATCTTGAAGATCGTAAAATTTTTCTAATCTAACTACAAATTTAGGGAACAAATTTACCATGTCCAACAAAGATTCAGGAGATCTTGGATCTGGTATTACCGTGAAATCACACAGATTTTCGTCATGAGTGCATTCGTCAATCACCGCGCCTTGAAAAGTTTCTTCCATAGACATGAAGCTAATAATTTGTTGATCGTCGTCGAAGACTCTCCAATTCATGATGTTGTCAAGAATGGATGGCCTGAACAATAGTTCGACGGAGAATGCATTCGGGGACAATCCTTCTGTAGGAAAGAGTTTGGAAGCTACGTTAGCTAATAAATCGACTTTAAAATTATTCAGTCTAGGAATAGAATTTATATTGAAAGCAGAAAACTTATTCATTAAATTCCATACCTCGGATTGGTAGCTTTTAATATGCAGAGACAGAAAATGGATATAATATCTTACCTGTCTTACCACGATTTCCGAATCGCCAAAGACAGTCAGATTTTGAATGTTCATATTTAAATATTTTATGAGGCCCTGCAATAAAGACTCATATTTTGTTGTGTTATTAGTACATTTAAATTCTAGCCTACATGCAATCAGGTTTTTGTTACCTGCTGGATCAATAATAACACAACCTACACCTGCTCCTTCCTTGGACTTTGACCCGTCAAAGTAAAGATACCAAATTTGATTTTTATCGGGTGCATGAGACCATTGTGTAAAAACTGCTCGTTGCACATATGCTGTAATCTCGGACTGTTGTTCTGGATTAATGATAGCTGAAGTCTCAGCCATGAAATTACTAAAAAAAGTATCCATCCCTTGTATTTCGGGTGAATTGACAGAAGGTGTAAATGGTTCATTGGGATCATTTAAATCTGTGACCATGAACTTAAGGTAGCGTTCATGATTTACCTTGATTTTGTTTGGCTTGCCATTCTTGGGCAGCCACAGGTGGGACCAATCTGTCGCGAAATAGCCGTGTAGCTGCTCCAACCATTCTCTGCTTAGAAACAAACCATAAACTTCTGGAATATCCACAACAATAATATCAATCACTTGATGAACTTTGGGGTTAGACGATAATCTTATAAGCACATTCCTTAATTCACCTATGACTTTAACACTAGTTCGATCAAGTTGGATGATTTTTAAAGTGGATGGTTCAACTTCAACGTTAATATTCTGACATACAGACCATGGCATCACATTGGATGATGCTCCTAAATCTACCATACAATTGTGCACGTTCCTATTAAAGATTTTGAAAGTTAACAAAAATGGAGCTACATTTCTGTGAGTACTAAAGGTGGAAGCTTGTGGCTTTTTACTCGTAGCCTCTAAAGATAATTTATCTACATTTGTTATATTATTTATAGGAAGGCTTCCCTTCTCGTGAGGATCAAAATTATTCTTAGCAGAAGTCTTCTGAGGAACTTTGTTCTGAACAACCTTGTTACTGCTTGAATTATCGTTTTTGCTATTCTCTGCGATAATCTGTAACATTTTTTGTAGTAGAAACGGAAATTTTAATAATTCATAAATAGAAATGTTAGCCCTTAACTTTTTTATATCTTCAACTAAATCATAATCTAAGTTGGGGTTTACATGACTCTATTTAGTCTCATCTGGTTTAGATTGTTTTGGGGGCAAAGTCGTAGTGTTTTCAGAAGAAGTTTTGTTTGTTGTCTTACTCCTAGTATTGCAGGGATGTACTGTCTCTAAATTAGCTTGAAAAATGCTATCCGAGAAGTGTCCAAAAATGTTCAGAGAAGATTATTCTTTTTCAAATGTCTCTTTTTCAACTACTTCCTCAGGGATCTCAGGTGGTATCAAGTTATCCTGGGCTTCTAGAATTGTTTGAAGGGAAAATTGCAGACTTTCTAGATTTAGGCCCTCGATATTTGTATTAGGTCAGTTGGTGGGAAAAGGCTTCCTGAACGGGGGCTTGTAAGGCCCTTTGCTCGAAGAAGATTCTTCGATCATCCTTTTCAAATCTATAACTTGATTTGATAGTTTTTGAAAGACTTTAGTTAAGTTTTCTAAATATGAGCTTTCAGGTTGTGTTTTACTTTGAGCAGGTCTAGGGAGGATTTCGATCTTCTTTTTGGAAGATGAACTAGTCTATATTTCGTTGCTAGTAGTGTCTTTTAAACTAAGGATGTATTTTTTAATCTAGGTGGCCTCTTTGAAGTCCTCTAACAACGTGGCTTTCTTAGATCATTTTACCCAAATGGCTATAATTTGATGCAAGGCTTTAGTATAGTATGTTATGATAAGATTCTCGGCAGGCATCGAGTCTATAGGGATTCGGTTCTTTAGTGTTAAGAATCTTTGATTAAAGTCTTTGATTTTCTCTTTGGGGTTCATTCTTAAACTAGAAATCTCCATGACTAGGACTTCTCGGGACTTATCATCTCCAAAATTTTCTAGAAAGCAGGATTCGAACTTCTCCCATGACACGATGGTATGGGGATATTGGGAAAAGTACCAAGTAGAGGCATTGCCCTTGAAAGTATAGGGGAACAACCTACAAACTACATATTCATGCTCAACATTATGGAGTCTAATGGCTAACATAAACTTTTTAATGTGATCTTTGGTGATTTGTTTAGAGTCAGGGTCAAACTTGGGAAGCCACTTCTCTGGATGTTTGGGTAAGGGGTACTGAGGCCCAGGTACAACTACTGCATATTGGTTGAGCTAGGGTTTGGCAGGATTGTTCTGGTTGGCCATTGGTGGTAGCGGTATGGAAGGCTCAGAAGGGAAACTGCCTTCATCAGAAGAGTCTTCTCCAGAAGAAGAAGGAGATGATGGAGGTGGTGAGGGTGGTATTCCAGTTCCTCCTACAGCAAGAGTGAGGATTGGATCTGTAGGGTTTAAAGTGAGGTTAGTGCCTCCAAGTTGTTCTCTGATATCAGAGAAATCTAAGGGTTGGTCCAAAGGTCAATTTTGTTTCCTTAAACGGGCGAAGGCACTATGTGTTCTTAAGAGAGATTGGCGGACAATCTCCTGTACGTCACCACTTGTAGGATTTGGGGTTACTGGTTCGACTCTGATCCGAAGATCATTGTTTGATGTGGTTGTTGTTTGAGGGAAGATGTTGTCGTTTGAATGACTTCTTGTCACTATAGGTGAGCGGTTGGGTGGTGGAGGAGTCTTATGACTGCCTCATGCCATTAATAATTTTTAGGCCCTCCTTCTAGCGCCATTTGTTGACGGGAGAAATTGAACACTCATCAACTGGAGGGGTGGGTCCGGTCCGGGGTTGTCTAAATAACCCAAGCCATTTGGGATGATCCACTCTGAAGGGTTTAGCGGCTCTATTGGCCGATCTAAGTCCTAGGAAAACGAAAGAAAAACAAAGCTAAAGAAACTAATCTAAGTAAAAAAAAGCAGCTACAACAAACTATATACAAATCTAAAGCATATATACAGTTTACTAACTAATACTATAGAGAAATCATCCTACTTATTAAAATGTTCAATTATCGACATAATTAAATATCAATTATATATGTGCAGTATTTACAAATTACAAATTTTAAATCGAAAACCTGCAAAAAAAAAAAATCATTTGTGAACTGTCCTATGACAACAAAGCTATTGTTTTTGGATTTTTATAATGTTTATGAGAAAGGGATAAAATGACTACTAACTAAGCTAAGCAATTAAAGTAACAAACCTAACTGTAAAATTGAACGATATAGCTATCTAAACTACTGAGAATTCTTGAATTTATTAACTATTAAATTGTAAATAACAAACTGACCTAAAGTAATGCTTCCTATTTGTCCTATGCACAGTACATGATTTAGTTGTTTGATGGGAGGAAACCCAGACTAGATTTTCCACAAGGTTCTTGTAAATAGGAAGTAGCAGTGTTTTTTGAATACAAATGACAGAACAAATAAGACATAAAATGACATCAATCTTAAATTTTACATATCATCACATTTAGATAAATCCATGTGCAAAGATTTGCATATAGTCGTTCATTTAATTAAAAAGATAAACCTTCTGTTAATTAAATTCAAATAGAGTAATTGTTGTGAGTAAAATGAGACACATCAAATATGGACAGAATTTAAATCATAATGCATCAACCTGTAACAAATCTTGATAACTAAAGTACTCAATGATTTGATTACAAATTAAAATGCACAAAACTTGAATGAAAGTATGATAAATTGAAAGCTAAAGTTGTTACAAAGCATCCACTTCCATTCGAGTCTGTATAATCATAAGCCCATAGTCTTTGTTCTCCCAATAGTGATGGGTTCTTTACAAAAATTAATGAGTATATAAAGGCCACAGGGTAAAACATCCCTCTGGGAATTATAAAAAATGATTTCCAAAAAATATGGGAACGATCTCCCAAATCTCTATTTCTGCCTAAGACAAACAACTTAAAACAAAACTATATAACAAAAAGCATGTTCTAGACTGCCACAGCATGTCCAATTTCCCATTGAAATTCTTGTGTACCTGTAGGTGGACAAGAATAAACAAGTTTAGATAATGTTTTATTTTTAAAATTAACAAAAATCCAAATTTTAAGACTAGCTACAGAATCTCATGATTCTGTAGCTGGTCATATTTACAAACAGAATCATTTTAAATGAATCCAAAAGATAACATAAATTTATATGGTGAATCAAACAACTCTTAATTACTAATTCAAAGCAAATCCAATCATTCACACTAAAACTAACCAGATATTTTATGCCAACTCAAAATAAATGAAATCGTATTGAATTAATCGAACGGTAACAGGGATGTATGCGATCTGCCAAACAACTTTTTATTACCAATTCAAAATAGACAAAATCGTTTTGACAATTCAAAACTAACAAAATCGTTGTTGAATCACTACAAAACTAATAGAATTGTTTTTTAATTCAAAACTAATAGAGTCATTTTTGAATCAATACAAACAAAATAGAACTATATCAAACTAACTCAGAGACAATTCAATCGTTCATACTAATTCAAGAACAACGAAATCACATTAAATTGGTTCAATCAAAACATATCTATATTCGATCTAGCAAACAAATAATTTTTATTGATTCAATGCAAACACAATTCAAAATGAAATCATTCTTGGTAATTCAAAAATAACAGAATCGTCTTTTGAATCTATTCAAACGAAACAGAACTAATTCAGAGCAAACACAATCGGCTATGCTAGTTCAAACCAAATCATTCAAAAATCGATGTTGAAATAACATACCTGGGCTGTAGGAAAACGATTCATTCAGGATAACTTTGAGTTAACAAAGGTAGTAGTTGCCTCAACATTTCTCAAAATGATAGAACCCGTGGTCTTTTGCCTCTTATCGTAGGCTTGTAGGCTGTCATTTTCCTTTGACAACACAGTAACCCATTCCTCCAAGGATTTAATTTTGGATTGCAATAGAGGAACATCCGTGTAGTATCGTTCCTTCCAAGAGTTGCATTGAGTGCACTGTTGTTGAGTGGGCCGAGTCACTACAGGTGGGGGTTCTTTTAAATTACCAGGGGTTCCACTGTCAAACTTAATTCCCGAGAAGTTAGGGTCATCTTTGAGACACGGTGGGAGGTTGGATACATAGTCGTAGGGTTCAAAAGAACAGAGACCTTGTGAATATGGGTATTCCTCGACCAAAAAGCATTCAATCTTAGAATCCGAGTCCTCACTTAAAATAATTGGCTTCTGGTCAATGTTTGGTTTGGGCTTGTTCCGAGCACACCTAGATATCCATCGTGCATTCTTCTTTCCCTTACTATTGGCATCGGTATTACCCTTGCCCTTCTTCCTTACAGGTCTCTTAACAATCTTAGTATTCTCTTTCGAACATGGGTCAGGTATGGTGTCGGGTAGGTCAATGTTGGGACAGGTTGAGGGTTTGACAGTGGATAGGAGGGTAGGAGGTGGCATGGCAGGACCGACAAGAGTTTCAGTGACCACAGTCTAGTCCACATGAACAAACTCAGGAGTGGCAAAGCCATTGCTTAATAGTAAATCCTACCAACAGTGACCACTCAACTCCAAATGATGAACAATCATGACTTTGATCAAACAGTGATGAAGGCTAGAATAAGCCTTCTCCCGTTTAAATCGTTTGGCCATTTTATACAGACTACGTAGGAGGTAGTGAGACATATTCAGAGGGAAGTCTATGAAATTCATAAGCAACCGGAGATGGTAAATAAACACTAAACCATAATGACCTTCGTAAGTCACGAATTTCTTAACAATTGCCAATAAATCATGCCATCTAGACTTAAGGGCAATGACAGGCATACCTCTATCACAACTGACAATTTTCCTCTATGTGAATAGGAGCGGCCATGGCACTTCATCCACCTTCGAATTCTTAAACCACCTCTGCCCTTTAGCTGGTAAACCCATGGCTGAACTGAGGAATTCTTCGTTTAATTCCAGTTGGATGTCTCCAACCTTGGCCCTACATCCATCGAATGTGAGGGAAAACTGTTGGGTGATCGCGGGGTTGAAACCCTCAAATGTTTGGATAAAAACTAACCAGCCATTATTTTCCAGGTCTTTACGAGCGTTGTCAAATAACAACAACGTTTGGATGCCATTAGGTTCTATGCGCACTATAGGTTCCATAGGAGAGAGCACACAGTGAGTAGGGTAAATGGTGAGGGGATTAGACAGGGTATACATAGGACCGAATGCTCACAGGCTTCCCCAAAATAGACAGAGGTAGCCCGAGATACAAGGTAGGCATTAATGCCTAAGTGTGCGATGGTGGTAGAATGAAATGAACCATGCAAAACATTCATATCGAAATGTACAATCGATGACACTATGGTGATTCAAATCACTATTGGTGTGTGTTAAAAACAATGTAAACGACATGCCAATCAAACAACTATTGAAAACCATGATAAGTCGACCTGAATACTTTCACTAACAATAGTGTTTGTATGATTTAAAACAGAACAACATTTCGAATATAGCAGCAAGGATTTGATCATAAAATGTATGCGTTCTATGAAACCATTGCACCAAGGGTCTAATCACAAAGAATATAGAACATCAAACCACCATTGTATCAAGGATTCAATCACAATCACCAAAATACCATTGCACCACAAACTTACAAAATGAAGTCATATTAACAAAAAAATGCAAAGTGAGTAAAGATTTGGTGTCTTGCCAATTGTGTGACCATCATTGAGTTAGAGGTGAAATGACCACATAAACAAGAGTAATCATAATAATCCAGTGATGATTTTAATGCCATCGACATGACTTCGAACTCAATGTTTTCATGCTTGCAGTCGTGAAAACGAAAACAAAAGGAAGGTGTGCGAATGCGCAAAATAATCATGCCATTTTATTCAAAATATTGCGATGAGTATTAAGGGTTAAAAAAACCCTTGTGTAGGCAGATTATAAGGAAAAAATAAAAATGCAAAATGGCTGCCAACACATGGGTAGTGGGGGGATGGAGTGAGTTAAATGCCTTTGCATGGTGATATAATTCAAAGTCCATTTTTCCACCTATTCAATGAGGGTTTCCCTAATTTAGTTGATTAGGGAAATTGTCATGGGAGATGATGCAAAAGGATTTCCCCCACATTTTGGATCGTTTGATCCTGATTCAAAAGAACACCTCTATTTTCCATGTCATGTGCTTTAGAGTTTTGATGATGAAGGACATGGTAAAAAGTTATATGATCGAAATGGTCCATTGTGCTTTGAATTTTGTCTATCAATCTAAACATGTTGGAATATTTTGTTGTAGACCTCTTTTTTATTTTGAAGGTGTAATCAGTTAATGATTTAGTCTTAAGATTGTGGGTTTGATTTGTCTTCCACAAGGAATGTATGAACCTTGTTATTAACTTCAACCAAGCTGCATCCTGGATCCTTTTTCAATCCCCTGTATTTCATTTTTGTTCTCACTTTTGCAACATCATCCACCTACCAGCAGAAGCATAGATGTTTGAAAGCAGTACATAATATCCAATGTTTTTAGGCTCCAAGTCAAAAAGGTGTCTTTCCATGCGTTCCCCTAGCTCAACATTACCATGAATTCTACAGGAACCAAGCAAGGCCCCCCACACACTAGCACAAGGTTCTATTGGCATATTTATAATGTATAATGCTCCATCTTGGGTTTTATGTAATACTTTTGATTCATCAGAAGAAAATATTGCAAGCCCTCTTCCACCATGCCTGCATTGCTGCAAGCATACAAAATACAGACAAAGGTAATGTGGTTTGGTTTTATGTTTGAACTACTGCATTCAAAAAAAATAAGAGAGGGCATCTTTACCTTTCCCATGCATTACAAACCCAACAATCATTGTATTCCATGAGATCATCTCTCTATTAATCATTTTGTCAAACATAAGATTCGCAAGCGCTATACTCCCGCACTTGGCATACATGTCAATTAAGGAATTCCCAACAAACATATACGATTCATATCCACTCCTGATTATGTAACCATGGAGGCACTTGCCTGGTTGTAGATTCAATAAGTGAGCACATGCAGGGAGCACATTTACAATGGTCACTGCACCGGGTTTCATGTCTGTAGGTTGCATTTGATTAAACAGTTCCAATGACTCATTAGCTTTCCCAATCTGGACATACCTTGAAATCATTGCACTCCAATAAATAACATTTCTCTAGGTGCCTTACACAAGTGCAATGCTATGTTTTATCCCTTTGCCTCATTAAATCAAAATCTAAAATTGGGAAACTGTGAATTGAGTTCCACATCATCAATATATTCTTGATAATGATGTTGATGTTGTTGAAAACCATGAAGATCTAGTGCTCTCAAACTTATTTCTTTTGATTAGGACATCCCATAGTATCTACACAAGACTCTGCCTCTATTTGATCTCTTTTTCTATAGTGAATTCTTATACATCCAGAACCATTGTCTAGAATACAACTTTGATAGCTCATATTCGACATTTTGATTTCATAGTCTTTTCACTACGCTGGCAGGTTATGTTCTTTGTAAACGTCTATTTTAATGAAATTTATATTGA
>JASDQU010255696.1:15012-27590 GCA_032191745.1 Picea mariana
TATAACAGTAAGAATCATCAAAAGTCTCATTGAATATAATCCTCTTCAATGGCACACTCTCTTAACATATGCCCTTTGGGCAGATCGAACTATCGCCAAGGTAAGCACTAGTTGCACCCCCTTTCAGCTTGTCTTTGGACAAAAAGCCCTCTTGCCTACTGAGATGGAACTTTCTTCCTTAAGGTTGATGCTATGGATTGAAGAATTAAATTCTTCTGAAATCTCACCAAGGATAAATGCACTCCTAGCTTTGGAAGAGCAAAGGATGTTTACTTTTGATAATATTAAAAGGAGACGATAAATTGTTAAGTATTTCAACAAGAGTGTCAAGACTGTCAAGTTTAAAGTCAATGAAAAAGTATTTCTATGGGATTCAGCTCACACTGATAGGGGAAGACATTCAAAATTTCAAAAAATATGGCTGGGTCCTTTCAAGATCACTTTTGTATTAGGTACCAACTCTTACATTCATAAATATTTACAGGAGTGATTGTTTTCCTACAGCACTAACGGTTCTCACTTGAAGGATTACGTGGAACCAACTTGAAACATTCTAACGTTGTTTGGGTTCTCTGTAAATTAGTAGTTTAGCTCTTCTTTCAGTTTTCTGCTATTTTTCTTTTAGTATTTATAGTAGTGTGATTTCTGCTTTCTGTTTTAAACATTTCTTACTGCTTTTAAATTTCTGTCATTTTATTTTTGTTGTTTTATTTTTTTGCAATTTTTCTGTTAGGACTTTTATTGCTTTGTCATATTTTTAATTGATTTTGGTCAAGAATAAGATGTTGGATCAGTTTTTCCACAGTGACACTCCTCCAAGATATTGTTAGCCAATAACAATCAAGATTACATAGTTGTTACGATGTTTCCCCAAAAGACATACTTGAATTTGTTATCTTCTTCATTGTTGTCTTATAAAGAGATTGGTTATCTCCCACTTCTTCTTTCCATTTCTTCATCCATTTGAGGAATAAAAGAGAAAGTCCAATAATTTTTATCCTTGGAGTAAAGAGTAGATTCTGGTTGAATTATTATGCATATAGGGATAAACCCCCCTCATACTTAACACTTTTCAGGAGTTATTCCCAAATTCTTGATCATTTTTCCATTAAATCCCCTCACCTCCCCCTATTGCATAATATTCGTGGCTATATCTTCTTGACCTGCTATTCTTGGTCTACAAAACCATGAGTCTGAGTTCTAAATATGTTGAAAACATATTTCCCTGTGGAGTTTCCAGTTTGTTGACGATTAAAATCGCAACAAAATTTTTGCCCACAAAGTATTACTAAAGCCTATTATTATAAGATGACAAGATATATAATACCAGTAGGTGGGACCCCCTTGTAGGTTGGGAGATTAGATTTTATTCTTATTTCATTTTTATGATGTTGTTCGACACTACTTACATGGTTGATGAAATCTTGGTTTTATTGGCGATCGATAAGGCCTATTATGTATTAATTATGTTTCTCTAGTCTCTAATTTCATGTTATGATGGCCTATGCTATCTATTTTCATCATTTCCATATGTTCCTAGATTCATTACTGTGACACCTGCACAAGAGACATGTTAGTAATAATATATAAGAGTAGTTGAAAATAGATAAAAGCAATATAACGAAGTGAAAAAGGAAGAAACTATAATATACTAATATGCTACCCTATATGCATTGGAATTAAAATGATCATTGTTAATCCTAGCTAAAAAGTAATAGCTATGTGATTTATTGGTTATATGAAACATGGTTGCTATGCATTATTCTATAGTTGGAATGGTAAGATATGATGTGAGTGGCGTGTTTGACAAGTGATGGATGTTAATTCCGATGCATATAGGGTAGCATATTAGTATATTATAGTTTCTTCCTTTTTCACTTCGTTATATTGCTTTTATCTATTTTCAACTACTCTTATATATTATTACTAACATGTCTCTTGTGCAGGTGTCACAGTAATGAATCTAGGAACATNGATGTGAGTGGCGTGTTTGACAAGTGATGGATGTTAATTCCGATGCATGGTTTAATTGAATGAGTTAATGGGAGGTTGGTTGGTGTGTACTAAGGAATTGAATGAGTGGGGGTGGAGGCGACGTGCATTTACTGCGCATCACTCCTACTCCTTCCACTGGCCGCCACCCTATTTTGGCTATTGTTCAACTATGTTTTGTTGTGGTTAGGCCCTGACTTTCAAGAAGAGGAAGAATCGCTCGTCCAACTCGCATTTTTAAGGTGCTTTTTGTTACAGGTATGTCTTTTCTCCATCCATGAATCTTCTCTGGTTATGAAATAGATATTGGCTCGGGATGTATGGGTCTTTGCTTTCCTTAAGTCCGGAAATTGTGTAAATTTGTGATATTTTTCTGGAATGAATCTTTGGTGTGGTTTTCATTGCAATAATGTTTGAAGTCACAGTGTTATTGATATTTATGAGTGTTAGAAGACATGAAGGCTCTCTATCATCCTTGTTGGTCTTGGTTGAAGGGTTTTTATTTGGTCCAAATGGATGGCCTTCTCCTCGCTTTCTTATCACCATACATAGTCATTTGTTGTTATGGGGCCGACTAGGTTTGAAACGCCTTGTGTCACTATGCATTGTCTCACTTGGGTATGGATTTGTTAATGTTGTTGATGGTTGCACAATGGGTTATATTCCTTTTTCTCGACTCTATGTTATATCAACATTGTTAGTTGGTTGATTGGGAAAACCACGAGGGTTATACCTTGCATGTTCTAAAGGTTGTTTCAGGACCAAAATGAAGCTTGCTCCTTTGTTCATAGTCTCTCCTATCACAGAAATTGTCACTCTTTCTGCAAATTCATTGGTCGTATACCCTGTGTGTGCACCATTGGTCTCGGAGGTTCTAGCCCTATGTTGGGGGTCAACTTAAGTCTCCCTATGTTGGTCCACAGAGAAAACCCTCGATTTCTCAAGCCCAGTTTTTGATAGAGGGAACTGTTATGGCCTGTCAGGTATATTGTTGGTTTTTATGAGTTGTTGGTGTATGGTCGACAGTGTTCGATTTATGGCTCGTCTCTATTGATTATGTTGAAAGTGGTGTTGGTTTTGGTATTTAATCACTGCATTGGTTATTATGAAAATCAAATTGATAACTCAGCATGGTAATTTGGTTGATTGGAGAATCGGATTGAATGCACAGTCGTTGTCTCTTATATTGTAATTGTTGAATTGTTAACCCAACATTAGTTTACAATTGATTAATGCACAATGATGCCTCATGTGTGATGTGTGGGTATGTGTGGCATTCCTACAACATGTTAATTTGAGTAAATTATTGTTGTGATTATTTGTTTTAAATCGCCAAATGGGAGTATTGCAGTTGTAGTAATTATGGCATGGCCATCCACTCTATATGTTATAAATATTATTTGATTGCACCATTAGAGAGGGTCACAGGTTTTTAAATATTCTTGTTGCAATTTTATCGATTTGTGTATGAGATCAGGCATACTGTTGTTGCCTCATTTTATTGGATTGATATCCTATCATTGTGGATGTTTAGATTCAGAGCGATTGAACCTATACAGTCATAGAAATGCTCTTGTGTTTTGTCGAATGGTCTGTGTATTCCACAACATAGTATGTGTTGAAGGGTGATTGTTGTGCATTTTAATGGCAAGTTAGGATATATTGAGGATTTTATTTTAACTATCCATTGTGTATGGTTGATGAATATCATGCACTGTTTTAGAGATGGACACATATTTTGTGACAATATGCTCTCATTATGACTTAATTGTTAAATGAGCTTGAGGAATGAAATTGGGTGCAATTTTAGGGTCTGTATTTGATTAGAAGAAATGACTCTGGATAAGTGGTTTATGTTTTGATAGAACATATTGGAACACGTGAGTGTGTGTTCATTTAGAAATTGTTTAAATATTAACTGGGACAATTGGGAAGAAACAAAACTCTTACAGGTTGTTGTGGAAGGCATATTGTCTTATTTTGATGACATTGTGTTAATGGTTATGGATTAATTAATTAATTTTATGAACAATATCCGCTCTTATCCCTACCATTTTCTCACTTTTCGCTAATTACAACCCCATCTCCTTCCCACATTCATTTTTCACTCCTTGTTCTTAAAATTTAATTACAGTTAATAAGGATTATGTATTGAAGCAGTTTGAAATTGCAGTTCTTGGTTGGATCACTGTAATATTTTATTTGGTTTGCATTACAATTGATTGTTTGTTATCTTTGATCAATAACCATGTTTCTCTCCCCCTTCATTTTATTGTGTTTCACTCAATACAAACCTCTCGCATATCCCACGACCTTTTGTTCACCTCGTTGCTCATTGACAACAGTTAAACAATTTGTATGGATTGGATTACATGAGTCCAATATGTTGTTGAGCCAAAGTCTATTTCATGTTTTGAAAGATTTGTCATGTATGGTTGTTAAGGGAACTATTTTCTAATCAATTATGCATACAGGAATTAGCTATTCAAATAAAAGGCTGAAAACTGAGACCCATTATGCCCCTATCAAAGGGAAAGCCACTACTGCCCCTTCCACACCTTCAAATGATTCTGATAAATCTATGTCCTCTTGCATGCATTGGAGGGGCGATTTATCTCATATGATCAACAATATGAGACTTGAATACTCCACACAGCCTAAGGCGGGTTCAGAAGGATTAAAAGATGATAGTAACAACAAGGGAAAGATTGCCTCACAGACTGGACAATATGGATTTTAAGTTTTATTTATTTATTGTTGATGAGAGTTGACTTCATATTTTCATATTTAACATGCTTTTTGGATGTGTTGGTAATATATTTTGGAAATAATTGCAAATATCATTGAGATAAATTGTCATATATGAATGTGATTATGGGAGTCACAAGGAGGGGTGTTTTGGCTTAAATTAACTAAAGGGAGTCATAAGGAGTCCCACCTACTAGTTATTATTTGTTTAAAACCCTTATTATGATTTATTACTTTCCCTCCTAACTAAAAATTTGGTTGAGTTTTAGTTAACTTAACTAATGAAGTGGTTCAACTACTTCAACCAATTGTAATTTTCTTAAAGGCAAAAGGAAAGGGAGGAACAGGAGAAGGATAGAAGGATAAACATACTAAGGTTTTATCTTTGAGTTTATGTTGAGATAGTTCAGTTTTCATTCATTTCTTAATTTATCACAAGCCTAATTATTTTTTATGATAGTAGGTTCTTACTGTAGAGAACAAGATTCAGGGCTGAATTACATCATTCAGACACTTGTTTTTTAGAGGTGTTGATCTATCTTTGATAGTCTGTGTAGACTTGTATGTTTGTGAATTAGTTTTCATGACTGAAAAAGGCTATTGTGCAGAATCCAGTGGGAAACAATCTGTGGCAAGTTGATCTAGCTTTTAGAGTTCAGTTTTTTATTTTCTATCAAAGGTCCTTTTGTATGTTCCATCGGGGATGTCTAAGTTTGACTTTGGTCCAAAACTTCTTTACGAAATTTTATAAAGAGAATGACTCTTTGGTGAATTTGAATGAAATAAAGGATTGCTTTATGTCTCATCTATATTGATTATCATCTTGGTGTATTTGCTTCTGTCTCTACATTTATTTCAACAACTGTTATATTCAGGAAATCATATAAACAATGAATTTTCCAGCAATCTTTTATTTATAAAAAGACTAGCCTAAGCACTTGTAATCAATACTTGTGAGTTAGGATATTAATTTTTATGGATATAAACATAGGTTGACATTCCCGTCTATTTTGATTTAGCCAAGAAGAATCTGAAAATGCTTGAGTAAGATCATTCATATCTTTTTCTCAACATGTGGGTGTCGCACTTAAATATGGTGTTGTGTGGTGCAAAGTTGGTAATATGCAAAAAATAATGGGGTGCAGGTGTGTGCACTTAAATTTGGTGCTACGCGGAGTAAAGCTGGTGAAGCATGGAAAAATAATAGTGGGAAAATTTGTTCACTAAGTTTAGCACTGTACGATACAGATTGCATGATGCATGCATGATATTAGTACGCGTGGTTTGCGTGCTAAAATATGGTAGAGAAAAGAGGAAAATTTTTGGTGTGCATGCAATGTTGGTATGTAGTCCATGCACGCTAAATATGAATGCCACACGAGGCTTTAATTAATGATGTGCATGGAGTACTGGTGTGTGGTGTGAGCGCACTAAACCTAGGAATGGTGCAGTGAATAGAGTGCAATGTGCACTGAGTATTAGCATGCGACACAAAAATTGTGCACAATGGGTATTAGTGCATGAACCAAAATTATGTGTGGTAGATATTGGCGCGTGACACCAAAAGTAGTGTGCACCAGATATTGGCACAACAGAGAAGTGGTCCACACTGGTTATAGGTGTGTGGAGCATGCGGTAACTTATGGCATTGTTGTGCACAATAAATATGGGTGTACATTTTCAAATTGGTGCCCGCAAAGTCATTTAGATGGTCTATAACAACAGAAAAATAGTCAATTTTTGTGACATTTTATAATGTTTTAAGGTCATCTCTTTGCAGCGCATTTTTGAGGCCCTAAACAACGTTTTTAGCTACTCAAAAACCACGAGAACAGAGTGTACAGTGTAACAAGTTACACGTTGTCTTTTCATCTCAAATGAAAGAGCCTCGAGAGATATTTCTAATGGTGTAAACCATTCATGAAACATGCCTTTTATGAGGACGTTACAGGACAAATAGTGGAGGGTAAATTTTAAGACCCAGTTAACTTCTGAGGGCCATAACTTTCTTCTTTGGAATCTGATTGAGGCATAGGAGCAGTCTATGGAAATATATTCAACCATAGAACACATTCATGGAGATGAATTAAAATTTTGGGCATGATAAAAATGTTTAATATGGAACAAAAGGTACCATTATCATTCAAGGCCAAAAACACTAATTGGCCTAGAACTTTAGCAAGTTGTAACTAGCAGCCTAGAAACCAGAAAGAGGTGAAACTTGGAAAGACTTTTCAAAATATGTATATGAATAAACCCAATTTATCTACTACCAAAACACCAATGGAGCAGGTGAAAAATGCATAATTACAATTCAGATTTGCACCTAGTTGAAGTATGAACAAAATAATTAATGGAAATTTTTCAAATAACCATAACTATCTATTCAAGACTTAGAATTGAGCATGAAAGTAGGCATTGGAAAGGTATTGGATAGTAGAATATAAATATTCACCCATAAAATTGATATGGGTAGTCAATTTTACAATAAATAAGAATAAATAATTCTGATGCATTATTGAACCAAAATTGTACATAATTTCATGAATTTGTTAAATTATTTAGCCTAACAAGTTTTGTTGGTTGTACATTTTGAAGAGCTAACAACAATTGAATCATAAAAGGGTCAACAAAGAGCTTGGAATCATGGAATATTCACAAGGGGATTATATCCATGAAGATGAGGTCATAGGTATGTATGTCGATATGGGTAATGAAGGTACAAATTCAAATGGACATGGAGAAGGCAAGGAAGAAAGCATGAACTTGGTAGAGACCATAAATTTTTTGCAAAAGGATGTCCAAAATTATAAAGATGATAATGAGAGGCTTATGAAATCCAAGGAGTAGCAAGAGGGATTCAACATAAAGTTAATGCGGAGCCTTGACAGAATAGAAAATAATATGGATAAGGAAAATGATTCAAGCAAATTAGGAAATCACATGTCTCGTGATGAGAGAAGAAGAAAAAGAAGTTTTGGAAGACATCATCATCACTCCCAAAGGAATTATACTAGGAGAGAACATAGTAGTTAAATTCCATCCCCTATTAGGAAACATAAGAGGAGGTCTGGGGTGGATTCTACAGGTCAAAATGAACAAAATAAAACCTCCTACATTTGATGGGGAGCACAAGAAGGATGGGGATGCAGAGACATGGTTGCTAGGCATGAGGAAGTATTTTCAATTACATAATTAATCTTTGCATGCAAAAGGACTAATTTCCATCTATCATCTCAAGGGAAAGGAATCCATGTGATGGGACCAATTTGTGCAGGTGCAACACATTGATGAGAAAAATGTTACTTGGAGGCAATCCAAGAGGTATTTTGAAAAGAAATACTTGACTAAGAGATACTATGACAAGAAAATGAAGGAGTTATTTGAATTCAAGATTGGGAGTATGACCATATATGAATATGAAATGAGGCTTTTAAATTTGTTGAAGTGTGTTTCTTTCATCAAGGATGATTCAATTAAGATTCATAAGTATTTCAATGGGTTGCCATCATTTATCAGTGACAAGATACAATATGATGATCCCAAAACATTGGAGGAAACCATAAGGCGAGCTAAATTCCTTTGTGATCAACATAAAGGAAGTCCAACTTTCCAAAAATCTTGGGAAGACAAGAAGAAAATCAGGATGGAACAGAGGTAGAAGGGGACTAAGCCACCATTCTTGAGAAATAATTCCCAGGGACAACCAACTTCTAAAGAACCCAGAATGACCGAGACAGTGGGGAAAAGACCAATGTAGCCACCTATTCAATGTTGGGGTTGTGGGGAAGATCATATATACAGGGATTGTCCTCACATAAGTGAAAAAGTGAGGATTGTTCACATTGTACAACAAGATGATAAAAGGGAGGACATGGGAAGAAATGTACCTAGGATCTATGTATCCCTAGACAACAAGCAAGCTAAGTTTGAGTCACATATGATTGAAGTGGATGTTAATATAAACAACCAAACCATTGCTATTTTAATTGATTCAGGAGTTATTCATAGTTATTTAGATCCTAAGATGGTGGAAAGATTTCATTTTCCAAGAAGAAAGCTTGGAAAATATTGGTTGGTGTAGTTGGCTAGAGAAGATAAAAGAAAAATTAATAAGATTGTTAAGGCATTCCCAATGGACATGAATGGACTGAGAACCAGGGAATATTTGAACATCATACCTTTAGGTTCCTATGACTTACTAATTGTTATGGATTGGTTGGACCAACATCATGTTGTCCTAGACTATTATAATAAGGAATTTACTTGCCTGGATGAGGAAGGGAACTTAAGGATAGTACAAGGAAATCCCAAGGCAGTAACCATCAGAGAAATTTCAGCATTGTAGCTGAAGAAAAGTTACAGAAAAGGGTGTCAAATATTTGCAGCACATATGGAAGAGACACCTAAATACAAGGTTCCAAATATTGAATATTATGCAGTCCTAAAATAGTTTGAAGATGTATTTAAAGAAATACTAGGATTACCCCCTAAAAGAGACATTTATTTCTCCATCAATATGATGACTAGAGCAGCCCCAGTATCCAAGACCCCTTACAGGATGAGTACACTAGAATTGAAGGAATTGCAAATGCAAATTGAAGAACTTATGATGAAGAACTTATGAAGAAGGGGTATATACACCCAAGTGTGTCACCTTGGGGTGCCCTAGTATTATTTGTGAAGAAAAACGATGGAACGTTGAGACTTTACATTGACTTCAAGTAGTTGAAAAAGGTAACTTTGAAGAACAAGTATCCTTTACCAAGGATCAATGACCTCTTTGATCAGCTGAAAAATGAAAAAATATTCTCCAAGATTGATCTCAGATCAGGCTATCATCAGGTAAGAATTAAAGATGAAGCCATCAACAAGACTTCCTTCCAAAAGAGGTATGGTCATTATGAGTTCACAGTGGTGCCATTTGGATTATCAAATGCACCAATTGTCTTCATGTGTTTAATGAATGGTATTTTCAGAGAATACTTAGATAATTTTGTCATTGTCTTTTTGGATGACATTCTTATATATTCTAAGTTGGAGGAAGAGCATGAGAAACACTTCAGAAAAAAATTCATTATTTTGGACATATCACTTCAAAGGAAGGGATAGCAGTGGATCTTGAGAAGATAGAGGCCATTAGAGGATGGTTAGCACCAATGAATGTCTCTTGAGTAAGATCATTCATGGGACTTGCAGGTTACTATAGGAGATTTATTAGGATTCTCAAATATTGCACACCCAATCGCTTCCTTGTAGAAGAAGGATGTGAAGTTTCAATGGACATCAGATTGTGAAATGAGTTTCCAACACTTGAAGTATTTATTAACAAGTGCTCCAATACTAAGGATTGTTGATCCAAATGAATACTTTATTGTATGCACTAATGCATGTAAAAAAGGGCTTGGTGGATTCCTTATTTAGAGTGGGTATGTGGTGTGTTATGAATCAAGGAAGTTGAAGGAGCATGAAAGACACTATGCTACTGTAACACCCCATTTTTTGAACCCCCATTTTAAATAATGTATTGTTACAATGTTGAGAGGCTAGGGTTCCCAAACAATTATTAAAAGGCCAGTGTGTAATGTCTCCAAGGCCGAGCCTTGTTGTAAATCATTTCTATGAAGTATAAATCTTGTTTATGAACTGTAATTCAAGTTTATAAGGCTAGTGAGCCAAGTTATATAAGCTAGTGGGCTTATGTGTTATTAGGCTAGGGAGCCTAAGTGTTGAAGGTCAGGAGCCTGATTTTTGTACATGTAATTATTCACAGTATTAATATAAAACATCTCTGCGTGTGGACCGGCCATGATGAATGAATGATAGGGGACTAAGCTTCCACAAAACCTGGGTAAGGGATTGGGGGCTGGATGGCTGGAAAAAGAGGCTAAGTGTGGAGCCTAAGGGCTTAAGTCCTTGGGAATAATATTTTAATATTATCCCAAAAGCCATGTGAAATCTATGTTTTGTCCTAAGTTCTTGGGGAGGGATGCATGCAGCTTCATGGGTGTCATGTGTTGACCTAGGAGCATGCGGTTTAACCCAGGAAATGAGCCATGTTAGGGGTTCTCTTTCCATTTCGTCGACTGTTGTATAGGAGGGAGGTGGGAATTCCTCCAACCATCACCTGAATCTGGGGTTCGACCTTCCAATTCCTCCATCCTCCATCTTTTTGGCCTCTGTGATTGAACCTCTATACACCTTACGCATCTATGAAACCAAAAAGGTGAGTTTGTTCCTTATTACTGGTTGGGAGAACTGAATGTTCTGTAATTGCTGAGTCATGCATTATGTGTTGCTTTCCGAAAATCTTAACGCGTCCTATAATCGCAGAGTCGTTCTATGCTTTAGCGCTGATCATTTCCATTTCAGGTGTCCATACCAATTTTCCCAATTGACTATTGTAGCCACGCAGTGCTGGACTGCGTGTGGCTTGCTGGCCAGTATGAGGGAGGTGATTGTTTTTGAAGAGGCAGGTTACCAAGTTTGTGAGAGACTCTCTCCAGGTGAGAGAGTGCGCAGAGGAAGTGAGAACTCCTGGAAGGAGTCCTATAGCTGCCATAGAGCTCGGAGACTTCCGGTCCGGTCTATTGTTGAAGCCCAAGGGAAGGGAGGTTAGCAGTCGATGGACTGTCTTGGTGAAAATGAAGGTGTATACTCCTAGGGTGGGACAGACATGTGGGAAATGAGAGTCTGTGGGCAGTGGGCATAAGTGGCTCCTGGGAGAGAATCCTTCTCCTGTGACTGTGTGTCTTCCTGTATTCCCTGCCTAGCCTAGGAATCCCTACCCAGTGGAGCTTATTCCCATCTCGGGGGTGACCTACTACTGAGAGTGATGAGCAACGCAGTCTAAGGCTGGGAGGTTTACACGTAGTTGGTGAATTACATCCATTATAAAATATAAGTATATACATGCGTATAATTTCAATTAAATATGCATGTCTTTGATTTTGGCAATGTTTACATGTATTATGCTGTATTCATGAATTATTGTTAATGCCGTGGATTATGTATGCTAATGGCATTAATGTGCTTACGTTGTGTTTAACTATAATTAAGCAATTGTATTTCATAAGAATACATAATATGTTATAGTAGTGTTTTTCCGCATAGTAATGTTGGCCCGACCATGGGGTTGATGGTTGGGAACGTTACAGTATGGTATCAGAGCCTAGTTTCAACGTTGAGCCTGGATGGGCCGAATAAGTGGTCTTTGGACTGAATTTTTGAGAAGAAATTGTGTCTGGAGGACTAATTTAAGACCTCAGAATGTTTCTGAGTGTCAACGGACTACTTGACCGTGTTACAAAGCTCAGAAGGTGTAGTGGTATTATAAAACTGTAGCTGGTGTGGTATATGGCCACAGGGAGAGAGAGAACTCCACACCAGAAGTGTTGGAGCCATAGAATCTGTTCGAGAGGAAAGGAGAACCCTCAAAAACATCAAATATGGAGAACGTGCACAAGGTTTAAAACCCTTTGGAGTTGCACAGGAATGTGGAAATTGCAATATGTGAAATCTTGAATTCATCAGGACCGTCCATCAGAAAGGACGTGTGGAGAGCGATCAACCTTTCGCTGACTCGTGACTTGAAATGGTCTAAGGGTGAGTTCGTGAGAATTCACGAAATGAGAATTCACGATTGGATCAAAACCGTCGATCTAAGAGAGATCTGGATTGTTAATTGTCTAGGAAGAAATCGACATTTCAGGAATAGGGAGGACGAAGGTGGAAAATATTTCGACCTTGTGACACACGAAATCCCTTTACGCAAAATGTCGATGAGATCTGAGTCGTCATATCGTGGGGAATCAGGACCATTGGATCAATTAGATGAA
>JASDQU010255699.1:0-14526 GCA_032191745.1 Picea mariana
CAGGATTAAAGAGCATAGTGCTGACATCAAGAATGAACGAGCTCGCACCTCAGCACTAGCAGAACACTCTCTCAAAACTAAGCATCATATACGCCTAGAGGACACCAGAATCTTAGCTAAAGAAGACCATCTCCTTAAAAGACGAATTAAAGAGGCTATCGAAATCTTCAAAAATCATGATAACCTAAATAGGGACAGTGGCCTAGAGATTAGTGACAGTTGGATCCCGCTCATTCGGGAAAGAAAACATTATTAAACCTTACAATATTAACTCTAGTACTTACAAAACTTTTTTGACTTAACACTATCTTCGAAACCGACCTTAAGCCTAGTTACCCCTTTGACTTACTTTATTAACATTATACTAATTCTAATACCAACCTAAGTGGTTCCCGTGTATAATTTTCTACCACTATTTTGATATTAATAAAACCTTTAATAAACAAGAATATTAAGAGTATTAATGCCAATTTTTATTAACACGTCTTAGTATGATTATCACCCTACTTTTCTTGACTTAACCTAGTCTACTAAACCGACCTTAAACCTATTAATCCCTTTGACTGACTTTAATAACATTATTATTATCACCCCTCTACTATTAGACTAACATAACCTTAAACCTAAGTGATTTCTGCGTATAATCTTCTACCAGTAAATTGTTTTCAAAACCTATTAATAACATTAACCTACAATAATATGATTAACACCCTCTTTTGAACTTAAACCGACCTTAAACCTAATAATCCCCTTACTTACTTGAATAACATTATTATTATTACCTTTTTAATATTAAACTAACGTAACCTTAATAAAACCTTTCTCACCATATAGTCAACCCTAAGTTTAGCCTTTTACTTGAAACAATTTAGCATTAATTTTAACCTATTTTATTAACCTTATTTCAACCCATAATTAACATATATTAATAGTAATATGATTAACACCATATACCATAAATTTAGCCTTTTTTACCTTAATTAATTTATTATCAATAATTTGAACTTATATTTAGCTTTAATTAATCAAACTAACTTAGATTAATATTAATAACATTAACTTCCTTAAACCTAGGGTTTACCTTATTATTTTAACCTATAATTAACTTAACTTTAATATTGACAAAACTAATATTATTTGAACTTCCTCGTTACTAGGGTTTCCTCATTAATTTAGTCTTAACTTAGCCCTTAATCAACATAAATTTATTATATTTTTTACTAAAACTTCTGGTCAACCCTAAATTTCTCCTAAAAATGAGGGTTTCACTCAGCCAACCATAGGTTTTTCACTCGCCTCCTCACTATTTAATAAAGGCTCTTCTCTTACTATTTTTCTCAGACTTTTTTGTCCTGATGATGGATCCTGTTATGGATCCGAAACATCGACGACATGATGTCATAAACACTTTGGTTCTTCCGACTTTTTCTGAACATTTTTCTCACCACAGAAATTTAAATGAATATTTACACTCTTTAATACTTAAGGCGTAGTTTAAATATTAGACTTTGCTGAATATTTTTCTGCTGCTTTTTGATCAGTTTTGTCCAAAAACTAGTAATAAATTTGAAAAATGGATGGAATTGTAGATACGATTTGTTGACATTATATAGTCATGGTGGTTTAGTGTAACACACATGATCCCTAGATACCCTTTCTAAGTATGGGGCATCAAAAATTTGTATTGCTCTAATCATCTCAAGTCATCTCTTTGAGGTCTCCATTCAATTCTACTCCCTCGTAGCTTTCTAATGATTGTTACCAGCTCTAATCTGACATATGATTTGTAAGATGTAGCCTTCCAAATTTGTTCAGGCATTATCATTTGTGGACCACATGGCGGTCAACATTTGGCCTTGAACGTTCTACGTTCAACATTGGACATCCATTTTCATTACTTGCATGCATGCATCCAAAAGTCCTAAAATATCTCCATGTGGCTTGACATTCGGTGTTCGGCGTTGAACACCCCTTTTTATTACTGCACGTCTACTCCCCCAAAGCCTCGAAACATCTCCACATGGATTGGAATTCGGTGTTCAACATTCAACATTTGGCATCGACGTTGAATGTTGATGTTCAACATTCATCATTCAACATTGAATGTCCCTCTACGATACTACACCCCAAATCCTCCAAACTCCCAAAGTTGTGGACTCCCGGAGTCCTAGTCACATCACCAACCATGTTGGTCTGGAGAGCATGAATCAAAGATTGACATAAGACGATGGCTAGGGGTGACACCTGGCCTCATCATAGGGTGAGACCTCTCACATTCCAATAAGCATATAGGGTCTACAAAAAGAAAAAATCTAGGTGCCATGTGGCTTGTTGATTGTGGTTTCACGTCACTCTGGTGACATCATCTTGCCACGTCACACGATACTGATAGCCTTCCAACGTCCCTCATATATCATGATCAAGGTGAATCCGTGTAGATCCATGAATCTACAGCTCACATTAATTCATAACTTCGTCGTTCAGGATTTTTGCGATGCCAAATCCTCTTTTCTTTCGGATTTGGTCAACATTGGACTAACCATAGCATGGATCTGACAGTCAAGAAAAGTCTCAAAGAGTCCTTAGATTGACAAATATCATCACTTCCATATTTGGAACTTATCGACACACCACACCTCAAATTCCCCGGAGTGCCAAGTCTCCGAAGTAAAGGATCTTGTGCAATGTGTCCCCTGTATATCGATGGTTGGGATTTAATCTATTGGTTGTGACTTAGGGAGTATTCACACTTTGAAGACTCTCGTCCAAATTCCTTTTAAGTGTCAAATCTCCAGACCCCGAAATCTCCTGCCACATGGCCTCCACACATGGAAACATCGTCACTCGACACGTGGATCCCCACATGCTCTCGACATGACATGCACATTCCCTTAATCGAATGGTTGAGAGGGGTCCCAATGGATCCATATATCCATAGTCCACATTACTTCGCGACTCCTGCCTTCGGGGGTTTTGATGTAGAAACACCCATGTCCTCCTGAAAAGTTCAACATTGGGTTGACTGCATCGTAGATCCAACGATTTGGATAGTTCCCAAGTATCCTTAGATCTACAACCCATATTAACTTCGGACTCTGGGACTTCGAAGGATCCATCTCCCTTATGAAGAATACCAAAATTCATCGTATTCACAAATATTGAAGGAGTCGAGGAGTTAACATCTGTGCTCCTTCTCCAAATCCAACAGTTGTGACACACCTTGGATCCTCCCAAATGGATCTCATCCTCTCTTCTTCAAAACGAAAGGATCTTCCCGTTCAAGACTTAATCTCACTATCCTTCTTGAGCTTCATTAGTTCTGAAGGAATTAGGCAATGGCACTTGCTTTTCACTATTTATCCTGAGCTTAATAGACTCATTTTCCAAGGAGACTCAAAATAGCTGGGAGTGTCGACATGCATACAAGAAACTATTCCCAAGGTATACAAACTCAGAATTCATTTTCTTAAACTTTATCCACTATAGGGATTGAGCATTTACATGTACAAAGAATATAGTTCCTTACTTTCTTAAATACATAATCAAGGAAATATAAATGGACACAGTCTAATCATCAAGCAAGCATTCACATCCTCGAAACATTCGCAAGATATCCAACATTAATTTACAGTTCAGTTCAATTTCATGGGATATGAGAATACTTATCTATTATAGGTTGCAGTCAACTAACCGATTGTGGGTGTTCACATTTCCACCCAACCATAGGCTCAAAGGAATTCATTCTTAGCGCTTCGGCCACCCCTATGCCAAGCCATGATATCACAAGGGAAATTTATGTCACTTCTCAAAGATCCTCTCTTTTCCACATCAAACTTGTGAGGTTTATTATATGATTCCTCAACATCAAACTCGTGACCTTTTTATTTTCTTCTCCATATCTGGATCACACATTCCCCTCTGTGCATGTACTCTTGTCTAATGTCTCTCATGATCTCTGTAGATCCTCATGAGCCTCTCCTCCACTGTCTATGCTTGTATCTACCCCTTCTGGCCTTTCTTGGGATGGTTCTTGACCTATCTGGTTCCTTCTATCAAAAGGAAACCCAGGTCAGCCTGAGTTTGTAGGAATCTTTGGTACTTTGGGATGATAGCTTCCTATCTCCTCAACAAGACCATGCCTCCATTCATGGGGGTGGTTGATTATTCAACCACTTTCCTTCCTTCATTAATTGATTCATATCCTTATAATCCAGAGGGGGTTGGTTATTTCCAACAAGGCGAAATTTGGGGTCATTTGACATAATGAACCCTCTCTTATAGTTTTGTCATTCTTTCCTCTAGTGATATTATGGTTATTGTTTCAAGGATTCATCCCCATAGTCAGTCATTGGAAATATAAATAAAATACGTTTACATTGTTCACATGCCATAATATGGTAATCTTGAGTAATGATTAATTACAAGTTGGGGAAAACAGGTGCATTACAATCCCCTCCCCCTTAAAATGGAACAACGTCCTTGATGTTCTTTCTTAGTAACACATGTCATGCCTTTCTCATTCAACTGCTTCAGAAGTCCTGACCCTCTTTGTTGGTCAATTGCTCTTCATACTCTTGGCCTTATTTACCTGTCTTCAGTAGTTCTTGGACATCAAGCACATTAATCACAATTTTCATGCAAAAACATATTTCTATTGTATAAAATTCACGAAAATTTTCATAACTTAGCACAATACTCATCTGTGCAGTTCATGGATTAGTACACACATGGTTGTATTTTTTTATTGGCTAACTGTTTTTCCTAGACATACCCATTGTGTGCATGATCCCAATCAATATTGTAAGAGATTTTTCAAAGTCCCTTATTTTTTTCGATCACTCACCCTCCAGGAACAGGCTCAAGCATCCCCTTCTCTACTATATAGTTCCTCGGGTAATCTATATTTCCTTGCAAAGGTTTATCACACAAGAATAATTTCAGAGACTTCATTGAGCCTTATAGTTGGGGTGCCCCTTAGACTTTCTCTGCCAAGGCATCCTTCTCTCTTGTGTTACCACAACACAACGTGTTTTAGGGAGATCATGGATTACCACAGGGTTCTGATGTCTCAATAGTAGCCTCTTTCATGCTTTGCAGCTTGACCACTTTAATCTATCCTCCCTAGACCAATATTTTGTCTTATCTATATCATAGGTACATAGAAATTATGAGATATCATCATCAATTTGAAATATGGAATTTTTATTACAAATTTTTCACCCACATATTTTCCAAATTCCATATTTAATTTCAGATATGTTCCGCATAGGAAACATATTCATGAGCATGGGACTTTCCTTCCCATAGAATTTTGGCTCAATAGGAAATTGGTCTTCATTATGGAATTTCATCACGGCCATGTCCAAGACCTTTTTCTTCTTGCAATTCCTTCTTTATACAATCAATCTTTATACAACCAAACAAATTGTTAGTTTCTCATGTGTGTGTGTGTGTGTATATATATATTCTCACAACACATTTAGAATGGCATCACAAACATTTCTTAACTTGTGTATTCTAACAGTTGCATCACATCTCTATATAAACATGAAAGGAAACCTCATTCCTTACCTATGCATCATTTCATCATACCAAACTTTTCAAAATGTAATTCAACATTAAGTGAACTTAGTCCAAGGTGCCAATATCCATGGCCACATTCACATACCATGCACCCTTGTATTGTTTTCAAGTTTTCCACACTTTATGACAAGTAATTTTCCATGGTGTGTTGGAGCTTAGCCAATCTCTTCACCATATGACTTATTCATTCTTGTTCATTGTTGCAGTAGGACTATGCTTCTGGCTACAAGATGATCATGATCCTAGATCAACACATATGAAACCAAAAGTTTCTATTGAGTGCACCCAAGCATTCTTACTTCAGTAGTAACCAGGGTACCAATACTCATGGCCACCCAATTTTATCTTTTCTTTAACACCTCTACCATTCTGGTAGAGTATTGGAAGGTTCTCCTTCCTTAAGGAGCAGTCCAATACCTACCCTCTTATGCAGTCATGCACTTCCTCAATTCATTCGATGAAATGTGCTAACTACAAGAACCTTTATTCCTAATCTCCCTAGATTGGTCAATGTAGACATATCAGTTTATGAATTCTTTCAAGGGTTATAGTGATGTGAGTGTAATGACCTTGATCATTATGACTACATGGGATGCAAAGCAAGTGCAATTTTTTTTTTTATTGTTTTAAGCAGGAAGGCAATCACGACAACAATTAATCAAGGCAACTTGACAACGGACACAACGCGCGTAGATCAGGCAACAGACAACAATGACCCAACATACAAGCACATCATGCAACTGGATGAAACATGAGATAATCAATAGATATATGAAAACGAATACCCTCCCAACACAAGAAAAACAAAGCATACAAGCTTAAGGACAACATCAACAAACCCGACACAACGACTTCAATGAACAGTAACTAGAAACCTATACGACACACAAAACCAATCGCTTTAAGGTGTTACAGAACCAAGTACCAACATCAATTACACCGAACAATACGTCCACACGGGAACCACAAGACTCCGTCCAGGTTATCATTCACATCTATACATCAGGGCACACAATGATTCCCTCTTTAGGAATCATGTCATCACAAGGCAATAGGCATGACAATAAACAAGGTGCAACATAACTTATCTCGACCAATAACCTAAGAAAAATTCAATGTGCTAGGAGACTAAATTAACTGTCAAAACATGAAGACTATACCCAAGAACCTAATTGACAAGTCAACAAGACGCAAGGAAATCTGACTACTATAACAATCATACATCACCTAAAATTCCAAAGCAATCCTACATCAACATGGTTAATGGAGAAAATGAATCTAATCCTTCACCAATCATACCTCACATTAATTTCCTGAATCCACATAAGTCATACATTTCTTAAAATGGTCCTTCTTTACCATTTATGGAATAACTAATTGTTTTTTTTTGCATTAAAAGGTGAATTAATATATGCACTTAACATAATCAATACTAATACTAGTGTAATGAGGAATGTAATGATGAATTACACCATGTTCGCATAGTAAGAAGTATATTCTCTTATATGTACTAGTTATTCCATGGTGACAGTTGACTACATCAATCTGTACATATTAAAAATAATTATTATCAAAACAAATAGTTCATTGTAACTATTTTCCAATTCCAAATATTAGATAAGTATTTTCCTAAGGATGAATTCGTTGTCTTTTAAACTAAAACAAATATGAAACATGTCTTTTAAAATAATATAAAACATGTCTTTTAAAACTGAATTCATTATCTTTTAAATTGAAACAATTATATCGTTTTCATTTAAACAATATAATTCGTTGTCTTTTAAAAATGAAACAAATATAAGTATTTTTCTAAGGATGAATTCGCTATCTTTTAAATTGAAACAAATATGGAACATGTATTTTAAAACAATATAAAGCATGTCTTTTAAAACTGAATTCGCTATCTTTTAAACTGAAACAAATATAATAAAATCGCTATCTATGGAACGCAGATAGAATCTATAAATTAAATCGCTATCTAACGACAGAATCGTTGCCTGGAAATGGCATCGTTGTCCAACTACAATACATTTTCTTAATGATAAATTGTTTTCCAACAATCAACAACGCTGTCTATTAAAGTCTATTATAAATCTAAAGGTAAAACTATTGATAAAGCTATGGACAATTTGTTGTCTATGTAGAAGCTGCGATGTTTGTCATATATAAAAACGTTGATAATCATTCCACTGACCATGCAATTAAAAATTCATGTTACCAATGCGATGAGATAGCAGGAAAGGGACAATAATAAACATAACCAGAATGTTGTGTAAACCTGGTTGATATGGCTGTGTAAATACTGGGCGAATTCGCTATGTAAAAAACCAAGAAAAATGTGGTGTGAAAGTTGTGGAGTATGCCAATAAAATCGTGGTGTAAATTCTATGGATTTTTCCAATAAAATCATGGTGTAAAGGCTGTGTAGAATTCCAAGAATATCATGGTGTAAAAGCTCTGGAATATGCCAATAAAATCATGGTGTAAGTGTTGTTGAGTTTGCCAATGAAATCGTGTGTCAAGGCTGTGGAATTTGCCAATGAAATCGTGGTGTAAAGGTTGTGGAGTATGCCAATAAAATCGTGGTGTAAGTGTTGTGGATTTTTCCAATGAAATCATGTGTAAAGGCTGTGGAGTTTGCCAATGAAATCATGGTGTAAAGGTTGTGTAGAATGCCAGGAAGATTGTGGTGTAAAAGTTGTGGAGTATGCCAATAAAATCACCCAGGGTGCTACCTTTGCTGGGAAAATAGCCAAGTAATTAGTTGTCTATAAAAATAAATTTTGCAAAGTAAATTAAGGTCTCTATTCAAATGTGAATCAATCAAATGTAAATCAAAGATAATCAATCACATTGGTAAAGATAAAATCACAAAATAATGCTAATCAATGTTAATCAAATCAATGTTGATCTAGTCCATAACTAAAGAATAATAAAAATCCATAAACTAAATGTTGTGTAATTAAATATAAGGATCTTGTCTAATAATTATATTGCATGCGCATTGCACACTCCAAGTACTACCCATGTAGACATCACGTAGTCATTCAGAGATCGGGAATGTAATGAAGTGGAAACGCAGAGTAAAGTGAGGGTTAAAACAAGGTGTAACACACAGTGAAATCTCAAGTAAAAAGATAGGGTGCCAAGAATACAACTCAAGGGAAAATGTAGAGGAACTCGCTGCAAATAAACGCTATACAGAGGAATGATCCTACAGTTATTATCCATGCACAGGAAAGTAGGGCATTTGAATCTAAGTCTTTAAACACCAGAGTGATGACCATTGATTCGGCTCCTGGCCGACTGGTCAGGAACAAACTAATAACTTAAAGGATCACAGAACAGGGGATAAAAACAAAATCTGCATCCAGATCTTCTCTGTAGAAACAAATAATGAAATAAAAGCGCAATCAAGAAATAAAGAAAATGCAAGCAAGAGATACAAGAACATGTGAAAGGTTTTGAGTCTGGGCTCATTCTGGTCATGCGCAAAGAGACAATAACTCATAAATAAAGGATACAGTGGATAGAAAGGGTTCTTACTGAATAAATTAAGTGACAAGGAGATTACAATTACTGTAGGAATGCATGTGCAATAAATCTCATGACAATGAAATCTTCAACCGAGTAAAGAAAAATAAACATGTATAAATTAAATTTCATTGCAAGTAACAACTTTAAAAGGCGTACCTTAGCCAAATGCGAATGCTCTGAATTCATTGTCTCACGTGTGCTCCATCCATCTCTTGTTTGTTGACCAATGTGACCTCACCGGTACCTTCCAACCAACGCTAGGGGTATTCTTCTTCCCCTTGAGACCCCCAAGCCACAAAGGGGCCACACACACAATACCAAAGAATGCTAGCACCCAGCTCACCTCGCAAGGCCGAATTACCACTCGTTACCCAAGCTGGGTATCCCAACTTCCACAAGAGAAAGTTCAGTCAAGATGAAATTTTAGCAGCATAATGTTACGCAAGCCAAATGATGATCCATACTCCTCCATCATCTCTTTTTATTGAGTTTCTTAGTCATTAGTTTCCCAAAATTCTCATTAGATTCCTTTTTCATTTATTTAATTAGGAAAAACCTCCCTTGTACACATGTCACCCGATCCCCTAGTTGCACCAGAAAATCAATTTTATTAATTAATTAATTATTCCTATTTCCCTCACCCACCTAAAGCATTCCTAAAAATGCTCCTTGGTGTCCCAAAGTTCCCTTACAAATATTAATTGACTTACGCCTCACTTAAATCCTATTTGAGTTCATAAATAGAAAGTTCCAAAGGAAAGATTCCTTACTAAGTTAGACATTCATCGTTTTCCTTAAGTTTCCCCTTTTCTTTAAGTTTCCCTTTTTATTTAAGTTTCCTTTTTCTTTTAAGTTTCCCCCTTTTTCCTTTTTAACTAAAAATCAATTTAGCAAGAGTAGATAGAAACAACTATTTGCCCTTTTTCCTTTTTAACTAAAAATTAACTTTGCAAGTGTAGATAAAAATGACCCTTACCCTATTTTCTTTTTAACTAAAATTTAAATTAGCAAATGTAGATAAAAACAACCATTAACCCCTTTTTAAAATTTAATCCTCCAATATAAAAAAAAAATTTACTTTAATAAATAAGTTTGAATTTCTTTTACCCCCTTCTTGTTATATGTCTAATTATTTTTCTTCAGAGGTTCTTCTTAGACCTAGGTTTTAAATTGACTAGGTTGGGCGACATTTTTAAGGGAAAAAATGTTTTTAAACTTTGCTTATCATACCATTCATTTTAAGGCTGACCAGGTCCTAGGGAGGCATAGTTTTCTAGGCACTATGTTTATTTATTTACTAGTTAAAATGGCAACGTGCCCTTCAAGATGCACTATGTGCTCCAAGGGTGCTACTCGCCTCTTTCCTTTATCTTTGCATGAGGTGCCCTTCAAGACGCACTACGTGCTCCAAGGGTGCCACTCACCTCTTTCTATTTTCTTTGCATGATGTGCCCTTCAAGACGCGCTACGTGATCCAAGGGTGCCACTCACCTCTTGACTAAATTTTCTAGACGTCAAACCCCTGGAGTCAATTCTCCGCCAGGTGATCTTGTGGGAGACTAAGAGATTCTAAGGAATAATACCCCTGCCTTATTGCATGCCCCTTAGAATCATCATGAGCGACTATCCTAGTCTTCCCTGATGACATTGTAGGTCTTATCAAACTAGGTAATTGTTAACCTACAGTTCGAGGCATGGCAAAAGTGCTAGTAGGTTGTGGCAAGGATACTGCCACACCTCTCCCTCAAAGTATCTACTTGTCGTGCGTGACCCCTCTACTCCAAATGTGAGTCTGGTCGACAAGCTATCGTCAGCGTGCATCATCAACAAATCATGTCAGTAATAATAATAAATCATCTTAACATCTAATCATATGTACATATGTCTCATCAACAAAATTTAAACCCAATAGTCCACTTCCTAAATTGATCCAAAGTCCAAGGGGTTTCATCGATGCCTCTTCATCCTCAATGTCCAAAGTCCTGCAGACTCAGGAGAACCTAGTCAATAGCACCTTTCTATGTAAATACAACAAAATAACATATCATCAAATCCACAATATCTCATAATCATAATCAAAACAACCAATAGTATAATAACCAAGATCACTTGCACGCAAGTGTCCTCGAAGAATAAGTTTGCTCAGTACGTGCAAGAGTGGGATGTTACATACACCCCCTCTTTTTTTAAACTTCGTCCCAAAGTTTCATAGTATATAAGTGCTAAAATAAAGTGCATCAGAATATCATAGGTCTAGCTATCAAACAAAAATTTAAACTGTTGACGCATATCATATGTGTCCTCCCAGGTCGTCGAGTGTGGATTATAGTTGTCCCATTGGACCTTGACCTGAACTATTGCTCGACGTTGTAGCTATCGAATGAAATGGTACAAGATGCGGATTGGCTCCGCCATGACAACATCCTCATCTGAAACCTACAAGCTACTCATGTCAATAACATGTGTAGGATCACTAACATAATGTCTCAAAACAGATACATGAAAAACATCATGCATACACCTCAAATGATCAGGCAAGGCTAGTCAATAGGCCATGGGCCCCTTATTTTCCATAATCTCAAAAGGTCCCATGAACTTAGGAGAGATTTTATCACCCTTTCCAAACTTGATCGAATTCTTATGCGGTTTCACCCGCAAGAAAACTTGATCGCCAAGTTTGTAACTATGGTCGACATGAACCGCATAGACATAACTCTTCTGTCGATCCTACACTTACTTGATCCTTGGTATTATTATTTTCATTTGATATTCCATTTATTGGATCGCTTCTAGTCCCACAAGGACCCTATCCTCAAGTCGATCCCAACTCAGGGCGTTTGACACAGTCATTCGTAAAGAAACCCGAAAGGCACCATCTTAATGGTGCTTTGATAATTGTTGTTGTATGAAAACTCTACCAGTGGCAAGAACTCTTCCCAACGCTTTTGTTGGTCCATAACGTACATACGCAACATATCTTCCAAGATTTGGTTTTTTCTTTCGGTCTACCGTTTGTCTCAGGGTGATACGTGGTACTAAGGTTAAGTTGGGTTCCCACGGCCTCTTGGAAACTAGTCCAAAATCATCCTGTAAACATTGATCCTCTATTGGATATAATCCTCTTAGGCATGCCATGTAGCCTCACAATATCACTGATGAAAACTCTAGCTACGTCAGGTGCCCGTTACGTCGTATGCACAGGAATAAAATGAGCACTCTTCATCAGAGTGTCGACTACCATGAAAATTGAGTCATGTCTCCTTGTTGTCAGTGGAAATCCAACAATGGAATCCATCTAAATGACCTCCCATTATGATTCTAAAATAACGTGTGGTTGTACTAATCCTATCGAATGTCTATGTTTGGCCTTTCCCTACTAACATTCTAGACATCTTTCCATGTAGTTGACTATGTCTACCTTCACTCCCTTCCAGAAGAATAAGGGTTTAAGGTATGCCCACATCTTCATGACTTCTGAATGAGCCATGTACACTACTATGTGAGCCTCATTTAGGATCAAACTTCTCAACTCGTCGTTGGGCGGTATGTAAATTCAACTTTTAAATCTCAATAATCCATTGTTGTCCACAGTAGATTGCTTAAATTTTGGCACCATCATTGTGTTTTGTTGGATAAAATCCTTGACCTCCTTGTACCATTTATCGTTGCTTTGTAAAGTTAGAATATTTTCACGTAGATTCGTCTGAACAGGCATCACCGAAAATATGCATGGTCTCTGAATCAATGCATCATCTACTATGTTCACTATGCCCTTTATGTAAGTAATCTCAAAATCGTACTCGCTAAGCAATTTCGACCAATGTCATTGTCACGCATTCAAGTCGCTTTGCATAAATATGTGTTGTAGTCCACAGTGGCACATTTTTAGTTCGAATTTTCATCCAATCAGGTAGTGTTTACAAACTCTCAAGGCATAAACAATGGCTAACATCTCCAAATCATGCATTGCATAGTTCTCCTCATGTTGTCTCAACTTTATTGATATGTAAGCGATGACTCGATCGTCTTTCATCAAGACTCTGCCTAAGCCTTCCTTGGATGCATCAGTGCATACCAATAATTTTGCGTCCATGTTAGGGACCTTTAGTATCGGTGTTGTTGTCAACAACTCCTTGAGGCTCTGAAATGCTTCCGTGCATTTCTCGGTCCAAAAAAACTTCTTGTTCTTATTCTACAATTCCGTGATCAGATTTTCTATCTTTGAAAAACCATCGACGAACCATCGATAGTATCCCGCTAAACCCATGAAGCTACGCACTTCGGGGACATTCATCGACATAGGCCATTCCATAATAGCCTTGAACTTTGTTAGATCCATAATGATACCTTCGTAGGAAATGACATGCCCTAAGTAGTGAATATTTGATTGATAAAACGAGCATTTAGACAATTTCCCATACAATTTGTTCTCTCACAAACATTGTAGTACCAAGCGCAAGTGCTCGTCATGCTCCTCCATCATCTGAGGATAAATCAAAATATCATCAATGAATACTTGGAAAAACTTGTCCAAGTATTCGTAGAACACCCCATTCATCAAACTCATAAATACCCCATGGGTGTTTGTTAGTCCAAAGGTAAAACAATAAACTCGTAATGTCTAAAGCTCATATTAAAGGTGTTCTTAGGGATGTCATCCTCCTTGATCTATAACTGGTGATACCCTGATATCAAGTCAATTTTTGGAAACACCATCGCGCCTTTCATCTAATCAAACAAATCATCAATCCTTGGCAATGGATATTGATTCTTGATCGTTGCCTTGTTCAATTGACGGTAGTCAATGTAGAGTCTCCACGACCCATCCTTCTTTCATATGAAAGTAACAGGCGCACCCCACAGTGACACACTTAGACATATAGGTCCTAGGTCAAACAAATCCTTCAGTTGCATTTTCAAATCCTGTAACTCTGGGGTCAACATCCGATAAGTAGTTCTTTTTATCGGTTCAGTCCCCATTTTTAGGTATATGGTAAATTCCACCTCCCTCTCTGGCGGCATCCCAGGAAACTCCTTAGGGAAGATGTCCACAAAATCTCTCACCACCATAAGCTATTATAGACCTTTTGCTACTCCCTTCTCATTTAACGCAAGGATTGCATAAATCTTACATCCCTTGCGCATGCTCTTCCGTAGCTACAAGGAAGAGATGAACCTCAAGGAAACTCCCTGGTTTTGACCTACAATCACGTGTATCTATCCCTCATCATTGACCAATCTCAATCATTTCATCTTACAGTTAAGTATCTCCTCATGCAATTCCAACCAGTCCATACCGATCACAACGTCATAATATCCTAATATATTGACGTACAGGTTGGACGTAGTTACAAACCCTCCCAGGTTAAGGATACATCCAGTAACCTTCCCACCAACCTTTTGTTT
>JASDQU010255701.1:0-15224 GCA_032191745.1 Picea mariana
AAGCATAAATTGAAGAAAGAAGGTGTCCTAGGCCTAATTGAATTTACACCTAGGGTTTACTTCTAGGGTTTTGAAAATCCTTGCCATAGAAACACTTTTTAGCCATAGGTTTATGCTTCTAAGCTAGCCGTTTTTCCAAGGAAGTCTTAAGGAGAGAAGTGAAAGTTCTAGGCCTAGCTTTATCTACACTTAGGTAAGTCTTTCCTTCTTAGGGTTTGGGGTTGGTGGCCTTGCCATAGCAACACCATCAAACCCTAACTCTCTTGTCTTTGAGTTTAAGTCCTTCCTAAACCATTAGTCTCACTTCAAGTTGACTCCATTAACCCAAGGCACTAGTCTAAGAAATCTTTTTGAAGCTTGTTATGCCTTAACCTCTTTCAAACTACTTTATTTGAAACCCTAAACTAACCTAGCGTCTAACCCTAGTGATCTGAACTAACCCTAAACCTGATAACGTTTGGCCCTAATTTAACTTTTACTTGGATAGAAAGGTGCGGCCTTGTTATTTCTTCATAGCCATAGAAGTTTTACAAACTTTCATTGTTTGATTTTGACAAAATGTCACTTCTTGGCTAGCTAACCTGCAGACAACAATTTTTATATAGGTGACGTCATATGCTTTGATCTCTTGTTTATGCATACAATGTTGTGACACTTTTCACCTATCTTAATAAGACATTGAGTTGTTAGTTGTCTTTGTAAGCTGATTTGCTAAAACGTTCCACTCAATTTTCCTAATTTTGACCTAATTTTATGCTTGATGTCACACCTTCTGCAACAACAATATAGGTGACATAGCAAATTCATTATATATGAGCTAATTTGAGATATTTACTGCATTGATATATGATACAAGGTTTTAATTGTGAACATTGGATGCTTCTTATCTCTTATGCTTTGATATAAGTTATTAATCTTTGCTTAGCTATCATTGACTTCGTCAATAATAGCATTTGATCATTTGCTCATATATATGATAAAGATAGTCATTTATATCTTGAAGTACTAACCCACTGCAAGAACATATTCTAGTTATTTGTCTTGTCTCGCAAACAGGTGCAACTTCAGTGGATCTTTCTCCTTGACTATCTCACTTGGGCAACAATCTGTGAAAGGGAACTTCTCTGACTTGGTCCATTACCTTTTAGCCTTTCATCAACCTAGATTGTTTAGGGACGTCTCCCTTGGACTAGCCCTCCTAAATAGAAAGAGCCCCCCATCGAGGTGACAGTGGGTGGGGAAGATCTTGTTACGCCGGTTTCAAAGCCCTGACTCAAGCTATCTAAGCCCTTCCTACAAACCGTGTGATAAAAATGCCCATCTCGAGGGGTGCACTTCTCCATAACAACATCTCTTCGTGACACCTAGATTGCTACTTCCTTGGCTTATTAAATATGTAGTTTAAGTAAATAAATGCACGTTGATTAATCAGCTCCATGCAGATATTGTATTGGTTAAGTTTGACTTCGTCCAGATGGATCTTTTGTAAATGTTATATAACGCACTTGCCTAAGGAATGAAATTAAGCTAGCTATTCCAATTCTTGTTATTTCTGGGTTTGTCTCTTGTTTTATTATGTTTTCTTCATAAGGTTTCAATATTCACATCATTTGGTATATCAGAGCAGTTATTCTGCAGCCACCATAAGGTATCCGTTTTCTTCTTGGAAACTTTCTTTTATACCGAGTGTCTGTGGAGTTCTAGCTGGCTTCTCTTATCGACTACTTATGGTTTTGCTCAGAGGGGAAGTCAAACTCCTCAAAAGGATGCGACGAAGTGGTTGGGAGGTGTTGGATGGTAATATCCCATAAGTTTTCCCTCATGTCCCGAAGAGAGGGAAGGCCCCCGTGCATCGGCATCTTTGAAGATGTGCTTTTGTTTGATATGTGGTCTAGTCTACAAATATTTTTATATATATTTTTTTTTGGACAATGCTTTTGTTGGATTCATCATTTAGGATCTATGTTCTTAGACCCTGTTTAGTCTATATACCCAATAGGACTCTAGTATTTTAAGCAAAATTTTCTTCGATCCAGAATTTATGTATAAGATCATCTCATGTGACCAACATTTTCTGTTGTTATTAGTTGTTTTAATGCATCTCCTTCATTCTGCCATCCATTGTTTTCCCTGATTGTTCGCAATGGACATTTTGTGAGCTAGTTCCAATTATACCAAAATCTGTAGTATGTATTGTTTCAAGGCCTTGCAGTTTTAGTGGGGTTCGAAAAATGATGGCCTGCATACTTTCAATTTTCTACAAGTAGAACAATAGACAAAAGAAGACTTACAGGGCTCCCTGCGTCATTTTTTTTTCAAGAAGAATATGAAAATGTTTTCACCTGTAACAACCCTAGTTGCATTCATATTTCACTTGTTTTACTTTGGTAAATTTGTTTTTACATTTTCAATATGTATTTCATTTATATATATTTAGATTTGTTTATATATAATCAAAATAATAGTGCATTTGGTTTGCAGGTTAGGTGGGACTGGAGCTAGAGCTTGGAGTTGTGGCCCTCAGACCCAGATTTCAAACAAAAAGCTCTGATACCATTTGTAATGATTGTAAATACAAATTTTGATACAAATAATTTCAATTGCACAAATAAATTAATCACCAGAACATATAAAATTTATTGAGCTAACATAATAGCTTACGGACAGCCTCATAACACATCATATTCCTTAAATTGCATAAAACAAATACATAAATTTAAAATACCTTGGTCTGATGCTAACCCTCCATTTTCCACTTGCCTTGTTGAGCTTCTTGTTGCTGCCTTGCCCAGATTGAAGCCATGGACCAACTCTGCACAAAACCGAGTTTCCACTCTGCCAACTAGGACAACTACCTAGCTCCAGGGTACCATATGGATATCCTGGCCCCCGTGCCCAAAACCCCCAACAAACCGGTGCCCCCTGTACTAATCCTCCCAACTACAGAACTCAGACTCTCCTCTGTGCAAATCCAAGAGAACCCTCCCAAAAATAATATTCCCCGTAGAATGATCCCCCCCTCCTTCGTAAACCTCCTCCCCTTATATCCCTCCTTCATCACCCTTTCACCCCATTTACTTCCTTACCTACCCATAGTTAATGCCCCTTATCCAATTATTTAATGTTCCCTATCCATTTATTAATTCCCCTTATCCCTTTCGTATACGTAACCTTTTTAATTTAAACAATATAATTTATTAATCCCTTTAATTCTTTACTTAATTAATTAATGAGTCAATTAATAATTAATTAATCCTTGACAGTCATGAAAAAGTAATTAATAATAATTAATTAGTTAATGTTATTTAAGAAATAATTATTGTTTAGCTAACTTTTAGGATAGTTAGATTATTAAATTAATTATAATTAATAATCCTATACATCTATTTAAGCAAGGTCATTACAGATTTAATGGAGTCTATAGTGTGTGGTGTGGTGTTGGAGATGATATCTCCTTCTTGTGCGTCTTCATTCTTCTTCGGTGCCTTTTTCGGTGCCATGAATTTGTGTTTAATTGAAAATCTGTCACAGAAAATTGATGAACGAGCTCAGCTAAAAATGAAAACACAGACATTTGGATGTTCACTTTGAATATATTTAAAAGTGACGAGATTGACACAACTGTCAAGAATTTAAGGCATTTAATGCTGAAGATATATTTATGAGATACGCATTTAATGTTTGTATTTAGGCGCCTTGGGGTTTTTAAAGAAAATGAGACAATTTACTTAATCGGAAAGCGAAACATGAATGAACACTTAAAAAGAATGATTATCATTAATCTTGTTTTGGAAAAAAGCTTAATTAGTGCTAATCATAGATTAAAGCTGAAAACTTTTCTTTTCAGGATTTCAAAAATCATGATGTTGAGAAGTATGTCATCGATGAAATCCGATTTTCGAAATTGCAAAATCACGAAATCACGACGTGTTAATTAAGACTTAAAACATTTTTAGAAAATTAATTAATTGAGATTAAACATTTTTGGGATTTCGGGGATCATGATGTCGAGAAGTATGTTATCAATGAAATCCGATCTCCGAAATTGCGAAATCACGACGGTTTTCTTTTTAAAAACAGGACTTAACTCATCTTAATTAACTAACTAATCACGATTAAGGCCAAAACAGAATTAGTTTGATTTAACGCGAAATGTGGATCGAGTTTCATGATTCGAGATTTCGGGAATCATGATGACAGGAGATGTGATCTCACTGAACCGTGAATTCTGACATTGCGACATGATTATCTTAACGCTTAACCTTTCATATTAGAGAATTAATTAATCCGTGTTTTAACTAAGACTTCAACGTTTCGGGAAATTGGGGATCGGGATTAACCTTAAATTAAGATTAACCTTAAATCCGTTAGTTTTATAACTTATCATAATTTAAAAAATTTCAAAGAAAAGGCGTCGGGATTCTTATAATTCTTTTAACCTTTTTTCCTTTTATTATCCAAGTAATTAAATTCTTTGAAAAAGCTGTCATGTGTTTGGGATTAATAACGAAACTTGTGTTTTGTGAAAAGACGAAACCCGAAAAAGAAAAAAATTAGGCCTTTAAGGATAAAAAATTTAAGAACTGTTTCAACATAGGCTCCAACTGGGTACCTCATCTCCTTGTGGGATGAGGAGAACAAGTAGACTTAGTGCCTTCGTTGGGTTAATGGTGTCAAGGGTTTATCACTGCCGAAGCTGCTAAGGCAAAGGAAAAAATGGAAAAAAGAGACTTCATTTTAACTTCTGAAAATCTTTTCAAAGTTCTTATTTGTTTTAAACTTAGTTGTAGTCTTCTTCATAATATTCTCCTTCTCATATGAAATGAAGTTAGTATTAATATGATTAAAACAATCTTAGGAAACTCAACAGATTTCTAACTTTTGGCTTGCATCAATCAAAACAAAACTTATATTTTTAAATGGGGAGCTCTATCTAGACTTGGGATGAAGATCTGGTTTCGAAAAAAACTAGTAACTAGAGTAGAGTGGTAGATAAGTATGAAAACCTTACAGATACCTCAGATATTGCTTCACTGCAAGCGGGCTTGTTCAGTACCTCGGTGAATTTATCTGTCCCTTTTTTACTGAATTTCCTTTCACTACTTCGAGTGCTAATTATATATTTACACTCAGATATTGCTTCACTGCCAGTGGGCTTGTTCAGTACCCCTGTGAAGTTATCTGTTTCTTTTATATTAGATGAGGGAAATCATTTAAATGAATTTCCTTTCATCGTCTTTGGGACTAGATGGGGGAAATCGAACATGAATTTCCTTTCACCATCTGTCTTATATTGTGCTTATGAATACGAAGCAGGGGCAATCAGTGATACTTAAAATATCAGGGGTGGTATCTGTGTAAAAATTTACAATAGAGGTTTGTCAACCTATTTTGATTACTCTATACCAACCTTTTCTCAACTTTCAAAACACCTTAGTCTGCAGAGAAAAAGGGGTAGATTAATTTCAGGGGTTTTCTTTTGAGCAATCTTAAATCCTCAGTCAAACTGTTAAGAAACCTAGGAGAGTCAGAATCAACCTAAGCATAACCACGTTTAGTCGGAGAATAAGAAATATGAACACTGGTCTTACTGATTTAAAACTATTTTTCGATTTCAAAGTTAAGACATAATCTCTCCTACCTCTATGGGAGACTCGAAAAAGCAAAAGACATAACTGAGGGTATAAAAAGGAGACGTCCAATGATCTGTAAGTCAGAAAATAGAAGTTGTAAGTTAAAACTAACCCTTTGGACTCTTCTCTTAAATATTTTTACTTCGATTACCTTTAAACTTGTTCTAGGTGAAACCCTTAAGGTTTAAGTATTGAAAATGCTTTTTATTTACCTATCAGCTTACGGGATAAGCAACACATTTTTTGAAACAATTTTTTTTTTTTTTTATAAAATGGACTTTGTTGAAACTCATAACTTTGCCTTACCATTATCATTTTTTTATTTTTTTTAAATAATAGAAAATACTATCTATCACCTATTTTTGGCAAATTTATCCTCTGCGTTCAAGCTGTCTGCTAGAATCCTGTGAAAAAACAATATAAAAAATATCAGTATATATATATATATATATATATATATATATATATTTAACAAAATGAAAATAGACTTTCTAAAGAAAATTATGAAAATAAAAAACAAAACGGTATATACAGTGGAAATTCGAGAAATCAATTATTCCATATAATGTTTTAAAAAATGCCCATTGACAGGGGCATTTAGGATTTTACCATCCAAATTTTCAAGCAGAAATGAGTTTTTTCCTTCAGGAGATGCTACTTTAAATGGTCTGTACCAAATATGATCAAATTTACCATTTTTTCCTGAATCCTCCTTCTGAGCGTCCCATCTCAAAACCAAATCCCCAGGGAGAAAATTTTTGTCTTTGGCTTTACAATCGAATAACACCTTCATGTCATCCTGGTACCTCTACAACCTTTCATCTACTACTGCCCTATGCTGCTGAACTTCAATCAGCTGGTTTATCCTTCTTGTGAGAGGATTCGGTTCTTCTTTCTCGTCTTGCCATAGTTTCATTACAGGAAGTGCTAGGTTTATAAGCAACACTACATCTATTCCATATACCATTTGGAAGGGAGAAGTACCGATAGAATTTTTTGTGCCTATTTGATTTGCCCACAAAGCATATTTCAAATGCAAATGCCAAGACTTTTTATTTTCGTTTAACACTTTCTTGATTATACTGATTAAGCTCTTGTTTGAAGATTCTATCAGACCATTTTCCTGAGGATAGTATGTTGTGGAATGACCCAGCACAATATTATATTTTTGGCAAAAGCTAACTATATCCATAGACTTAAAATCCTGTGCATTGTTTGTGACTATCTTTCTGGGACAGTCGAACCTAGACAAAATATTTTCTTCTAAGAAATCTATAACCACCGAATCAATAGCCTTTATTGTTGGGATAGCTTCCACCCATTTGGTGAAGTAGTCTGTTGTGGTCAAGATCCATCTGTGTTGAGCACTAGAATGAGGTTCAATTTCACCTATGAAATCTAGTCCCCATTGTTGAAAAGGAGCTTCTGTCTTGACGGGGACAAATGGCATCACTGGGAGTTTATGTTTTCCTGCAAAAAATTGGCAAGGGCTGCATACTCGTACCATAGCATTGACATCTATGAAAAGTTTGGGCCAATAATAACCATCCCTCAGGATTTTATATGCCGTAGCTCTCCAGGCGTGGTGTCCTCCACATACACCTTCATGAAATTGACTTATAACTTTTTCTGTTTTCAACTCAACCAGACAGACCAAGAGGAAGTCAAGCAGGTCTTTCCAATATAATCTTTTTTCAGAAATATAGTATTTGATTGCATGTAGCTTTAGCGTTCTAGCTTTGGATGGAGACAAGCTACTTGGACATTTCAATGTCAATAAGTATGTTACTATGTCTTTGTACCAATTTGATGACATGAATTTCTCTTCGATTCGGTTTTCAGTTATTTGGTCTTTAAGTTCATTCACGTCTACCCACTCTTCCTTCTCCTAAGACTTGTTTATCCCAAGAGATTTGAAATTTGATTCAGATAAAATTTTATTTAAGCCTTGCCCCTTTACTAATTTTGTCGGTTTAACCTCCAACTCGAACTCTTGAATTTTGGCAAGCCATCTTCCTCTTTTTCCATCACTGTCTACTTGAACTAAAATATCTTTTACAGAGCTAGTGGGTACATATGCAATCACCTTAGAATGTAAAACATAAGTTCTGAAAGCTTTTAATGCTTTAACCATAGCATATGCTTGTTTTTCCATTATATCATATTTGAGTTCGGCATCTCGAAGACTTTTGCTAAAGAAGGCTATTGGTTGCTCGAAGCCTTCTTCGTTCTTCTGAAGAAGTATGACGGCGAGTGTGTGTTCAGAGGCAAATGAAAAAATAAGAAAATCCTTGAGATAATTGGGGCTCGCTAGTACCGACACCTCACTTATAACCTTCTTGATATGGGCAAAGGATGCTTTGTCCTCTGTTGTCCATTTCACTTCGCTGTTTTTCCTGAGCATACCTGTAATCAATTTCATGATTTCAGCGAAGTTAGGAATAAATCTTCTCAAAAAAATTATTTTTCCTAAGAATGACTAAATTTCATTCACACTCCTAGGAATAGCTATTGTATCTATAGCTTCAAGTATTTTAGGGTCAATTCTAATCCCATCTCGAGATACGATGTGACCCAACAGCTTGCCTTCTTGCATAGCAAAGTGAGACTTCTTAGGATTTAAGGATAGACCAAACCTGTGACATTTCTCAAATGTCTGTTTGAGATGAATTATATGATCTTCATCCGATTTAGAAAAAATAGTAAGGTCATCCAAATAGATCACTACAAATTTGTCTTGTTCGCCAACAAAAGCAATATCCATTGTGCGTTGAAAAGTAGCACCTGCATTCATCAATCCAAATGGCATTTTATCGTACATAAATGTGCCCCAAGGAGTGGTAAAGGTTGTTTTCTCTTTATCGTGATCACTGACGGCAATTTGATTGTAACCTGAAAATCCATCAATCATTGACATCCTATTAGTTGCTACTACTTTTTCTAGAACATGGTCCATTTTATGTAGGGGATAATTATCTTTGAGAGAAGATTTATTAAGATTTCTCAAATCGACACACAGTCTAATTTCCCTATTTTTCTTTCTAACCGGGACCAGATTGGCTACCCAATCAGAATATCTCAGTGGTACAATTATCTTAGCATCAAGGATTTTTTTGACTTCTCGTTCGATAACAGGTAATAAAATGGGGTTGATTTGTCGAAGTTTTTGTTTAAAAGGTTTGACACCAGGCTTCAGGGGTATCTTATGTTCGATCACAGAAGTGTCATATGTTTTCAATTCTTCATACAACCATGCAAAAACGTCTTTGTATTTTCTTAACAACTCTGTGTATTTATTTTTATTTTCTGTAGATAGATATTTGGATAGTTTTACCATTCGGGGGTTTTCTTTAATTCCTATGTTACAATCTTCAACCTCCTCTGGTTGGGGTTGTAGGGTGTTTTTTGAAGGGATATCATCTTGATTAAATAGTCTTTCCAAGGGAATTAGACCCTTGGGAATCTAGTGGTTCTTGAGAATGAGCATTCGATGATTTGCGATTTTATCGTGAAACTCTTTAGAATCCTCCCCCTCTTGCAAGATCCAAATGGGATCATTTTGATTTTCTTGATCAGTATGTGTTTCTACAAATTCATCTAATGATTCAAGAAACTTTCGAAGCTGCTCATCATCCTCAAAGACCTGCCAATGTTGTATGTTATTCGGTATCAAAGGGCGATGTCTCATTTGTATGTGATACTTTAATTTAAAAGAAGTTGGGGGTGTGAAAGTTGACGTTGCTTGGGCTAAAGCATCAACCTGTTGATTTTCGGACCTTGGGACGAAATAAACATTCACAAAGGAGAAAAATTTCTCAATTAAATCCCAGACACAATTCCTATAAGACCGTAATCTAGGATGCTTTGCCTGGTATTGCCGATTCACCTGTTTTATAATTAACTCAGCGTCACCAAAGACTTCGAGTTTCTTTATTTTCATCCTCCTAGCAGCTTCTAATCCTAGCACTAAAGCTTCATACTTGCATACATTGTTTGTACAATCCACATTCCACTTAAGCCTATATGAAAAGGGGATTACTAATTGATCATTGGGAGCCACAATGAGTGCTCCTACTCCGGCTTCAAGGAAAGACGAGGCACCGTCAAAATACATTTTCCATACACCAGTGTTATATACATTTTTTTTTATTTCTTCTTTTTCAATTTTTTCTTCTATACAATTTTTGTCTATATCTACTTCAAAATCATCATCAATAGATAATATACAATTTCCCAAGTCTTGGTCAGCAATATAAACTGGATGATTGTTTGGATTGTGTGGATCACCTACTGTAAATTCTAACCTAGTCTCTCTGTAAAGATGCATGTATCGTCCTCCGAAAACTGGAATTGCAGCGTATGTCATATCCAATTGGAGAGATCCTCCAAGCTTGGCACCCCATGACCTAGATAATACCATACCATACTTTGGAGGGATATTAGTGACCACTACATCCATAAGATTTCTTTTAGCGGGTATTTGAGCCAGACCTACCACTAGGTCTTTAATCATACCTATGCATTTGACTTTCCTCGAATCAAAAGAATATAAGTCACCATAGGGCCTTGTGATTTCAAGACCAAGTTTTTCCATAATTGCCTTTGGCATCACATTGTGGAAAGCTCTGGAATCCAACATACAGTTATGGAGAAGGTGGTCAAACAAGGTTAACGTGATATAAAAGGGGGCCACAGTGTCTCTCACACCTTCAAAGTGTGGACCAAAGACTATGTTTGGCTTGTCATCTTCTAAGTTGATGACATCGGCCTGGCTTTCATCTTCAGAAAAGTTAATCATCTTGGCGATTTGTTTTCTGTATATGGGATTTTTAGCTAATTCAATAAGGGGAATAGGAATTTTGATTTTATTTATTTCGTTTTCCAAATTAAAATTTCCTAGGTCCTTGTCGTTTTCTATGTTCGGGGTCTCCATTCCTTTCTTTTCATCTTTTCGTTGTGATGTGGATTTGTTTTCATTTACAGGAGCTTGTGTCTTCACAGGGAGTGTTTCTACTGGCTCTGACTGGACAGGTTGCGTATCAGCTGTGTTTTTTTTCGCAGGTTGTTTATCAACAACTTTTGTAGTGGCCTCATCGGTTTCACTTCTTGGCAAAATCTTTTTTGTCGAAACAGTTGGGAGACTTTTGTTCCTTGGTCTTAAATTATATTTTCCCTGTAGTTCAACTATGATATCATCTGCGATATCTTGATAGGTGAAATCTTCAGACATATTATTGCTAACGTTGTCTTCCGATGTAATTTCTTTATTTAAGGATATTTCATAATCTTGTCTCGATAAATAAGGTGATTTGTTATCATCGCCAAGATTATTAATATCTTCATCAATCTCTTCAAAATCTCCTAGATCTTCCTCTCCAATGAAGTTTTCACTTTTGAAGGGTGTTGGAATTTTTTGGTCTTCATTTTTAATTATTTTCTGTCGGCACTGAGGATCAGGATTTCTTCTAAAATCTTTCCTAGGGAAATTATCCCTTTTCGATTTCTCTAGTTCCATTTTTGAGATCTTGTTTGAAAGTTCTAATTACCCTAGCCATCTCGTATATTCTATCTCCTGAGGATTTCGCCGATCCTGAAGGTCCACCTTGTTCTTTGAATTTCCTATTTTCTTTGTTTTGAGTTTCTGTTTTTGCTTTTAATTTCCCTGATGCCATCATGTTTGATTCAATCTCAAGGGCATCATCCTGCATTTTTTTGATATCTATTGATCTCCTTTCTCTCAATAATAAGGCGAAGTCGGGATCAAAAGTCCCATCAAAAGTCACCTTTGCTGCGGGTTGTGAAGGTTTAACCTCAACCAGGATTTTATTATACAACTTGTTGAACCTTTGTGTGAATTCTAGAACTGATTCAGAGTTTTTATTTCTAAGGGCTCCAAATTCAGTCAAGTAGTAGAGGTGGTCCTTCCTCTCTCCCCATTGTCTAATAAAATTTCTTTCAAGTTCTTCATAAGATCTTAAAGATCCAACTACTAAGGATCGGAACTAGGTCCTCACCTATCCTTCGAAAGTCTAAACGAGGAGTCTCGAATAGACATCTTCATGTTTTATTCCAAGGATGTCAGCAAATTAGTTGAAAAAATTTATATGTTCTTGGGTAGTCAGATCCTCTTCCCCTGTAAATTTCGGAAGACTTTTCATATAATTTTCGGGGAGATCATGTAGAGGAACAGGAAGGACAAGGGGAGAATATCTAGTAGCTACTTTAGCAAAGATTCTAGGAAATGATACTTGGCCACCTGCTAGTCCTCCAGGGGCACCACCTCCAGCTCCAGTACCTCCTTGTGCAACCATGGTTAGATTTGAGGATGAATCTCAGAATGTGTGAGGAGAAGATTCTCGTAAATCTGGGGAAGAAACCTCAAGAAATGAGAACGTATCATATGAGAGGGGAAGTGAAAGATAACTTTCAAGACTTTCCGAAACGTTTAACTGCGTAAAGTTAGGATGACAAATAGTATATGTGGGTAAAAAGACTTGTCTAAGTGATTTTTGTGATTTTAAAATCTTTTATGGATCAGAGACTGGCGAGGTCTGCCTGCTGTCCGGGTTTTTTCTAGTGTTCTTTCGGCTAATAGCGAGTTTAGTTATCGTGGAGCCACCGAGTGAAAAATATTAATATCCTTAGAAGGTTTTCTATTCTTGTTCACTATCAAAGACAGAAAATGTCAATGTCGTTCTTCCTAGGGAAAAGATTTGTTTCTTCGATCCTCGACAATGGTGCCAAAAATATTTTGTTCCTGAGTTTATACTTTAAGGCTGTAAATTATACTGTGAAGGAATCCGTAAATGTTAAAAAGAATAACTTGAGGATAAGAATTGAAAAGGAAGGGTGAAGCAGAATCAGTTTCTCCACTGTCTCTATCTAGCTTCCTGCTGTTCTTGGATGTTAATATCTCTCTCAACCCATGAACGTTCTAATTCAACCCGGTTAGTTGTTGTTTGTAGGATGTTATTAAATAGGTTCAAAGCAATACTAGTTTGATCTTGAAGGCTAGGCTCAATGTTAGGTTGTCTGCTATTTGGAACAGTCATGGAGGATAAGATTTTATTTAATTGTGAAAAAATTTAATCAAATGTTACTTCAAACTTTTAAGAGATGAGAATAGGAAAAACAATTTTGGAATTCAAAACACTAACATAAATACATTTGAGGTCATTTCCTGGATTTGCAACAATTTGAGAATTGAAAAATAAGAAAGAATTACTACAGAAAAATATGAGGCTTTAATCAAGAAAGAATCTCATATTGAGACGGGTAATAAAGAAAGAAAACGAGATTTCTAATGAAAAGTTTAAGTATTAAGGTTCAAATGATTCACAGGTCTTAAAATCACTGATAGCAATTTCAGAGGAAAAGTTGTAAATAATTTGATATCCAAATCAATCTAAACTATATAAAATATGTTTGTAGATAACTTCAAATTGATTATTCATTAGAAAAACATTGAATGAAAAACATAATAAAGTATAGTAAACAGGGTTGAAGAACACATAGCTACAAATTGGCAGGATTTAGAATCTCGTCTGTATCATATATTATGATGGATTGGAAAACTATTAATATAACCGACTCTTTCTCCAAAAAATCAAAAGCCCTTTCTTAGTCTTTTGAAAATATATTTATACATCTTCATCAAAAAAATTCTCATTTGTGACTAACCAACTTCCTAAGATTACGGTTACATATATGAATAATGTCAACTGTTTACAATTCCTTTCTAATTTCTAATGATAAAAACATTCAAAAAAATGTTTTTACGTTTGTGTTGATGAACTTCCTTTCTCCGCCTCAAGACAGTGAACACACTTTCCCAAAAATTTCACAAAAACTCTGGGAGCATCTGGTATCTCTTTTGCTTCAAACATGAAGAATCTTTTCTGTAATTTAGGCAAACGATCTTCTATCACCTTCCCTGTGAACTTAATAGTTTGCAACTTTAGGTTTGGTGTCACCATCCATTTGTCAATTTCTGTGATATTGATTAATTTAATTTTTGAGATCTCTATTTTCATTTCCTCCAGCTCCTCTTTGAACCTTATCTGGTGCTTGGCAATATTAATCTCACCTAATAATCCGGGACAATCATTTTTTCCGATATTCAATGAAGTCCTTTCTAAGAGATCAAAAATTCCCTGGCAATCATCATTGACATCTCTGGTTATTCTTTTATATTCGTTCAGGTCTGCTTCCCACACTTTAAGTATTGTGTCCCCTTTAACCTGTTCAGAAATGGATAATTTTTTAATCCTTCCAACTCCTTCCTTTGTTGAGAGGGCTACTGCCTTTTGGAAAGTCGTTCTAGCAGCTTTTGCTTCCCTTCCTTCTGGAAAACATTCTCCAAGGATTTATTTGTTTCTTGAAAGTAATTCTGGACTACTTCCAGATTCAAAAACACTTTCTATTGTTCTTCTTCTATTTTCAAATGTATTCCCAATGCTTGTGTCCTGAAAATTTCAAGTTCTACTACTTGATTAGTAATAGAATTAATTTTATCTTGTAACTGTTTATTTTCTTCTCCCTACTTTTGGACCTATTCCTGTGTGACCTGTATTATCTGTTTTGCCTCTTCTAAGTCTATTTTCATTTTCTGAATTTCTTGAATATCTTTTAGTGTAGCTTGTTCTAGACCCTTTTGTATTCCCCAACTAATATTTCTCTCAGTTTCTTTCAATTTGTCGTGTAGCTGAATTATTGTTTGGTCTTTTTGTTTGAGCATGGTTGTTAAACTACCAACAGAATATATATTTGTTGATGCTATAGCACCCATCGTACCTGCTAACTCCATAGAAAATTCTCCATCTTTAAGCTTCTTTCCATCTATAATGACCCTATGTTTTTTAATCATTCCCTCTCCTCTTGGATGGATTTCCTGTTGCAAGATTGCTCTTCTCTTTTTACTGAAAAATTAATCTGATGGAGGGATTTCATCCCTTGAAATTGGCTCTATATCACTGACATACAGAGCTCCTTCATGGGGGTTTCCATAATTTGACTGCAATTGTTGAAAATACTGAGAGGGGGGGGTGAATCAGTATTTAGAGCTATCAATAATTTTTAACTTTTCTTTCAAAAAAAAAAATCTTAGTCTATTTTAGAGCAATTAGTCGTGGTATATTCTTATGAAAACAGTAGTGCATCCAGAGAGCTTATTATGGATTTCTTCATTCATCAGATGTCTTTTAAACAGTAATTCAAGAACATAAACTAACACAGATGAATAACACATATGAACACCGAGATTTAAGGTGGAAACCCATATCGAGAGAAAACCACCGCTGATGTTGTCTCCGTCTTATATGATTATTAATAAGAAAACATTCTACAACAATGTACTAGTGCAGACTCATACTAGTACGCAGGCTTCTACCTGCAGAAGGCTACAACCTTCTCTCGTGTACCAGCCTTTCCTGGAAGGGAGCTTCAACCCCCTGAAGATAGTACCAGTTTCTACTGGCAGATTGCTTACTGCTGAAGGGTTTAACCCTCATACTCACTGCTGACCACGTTTCATTAATTTTCACACTGGATCAGGCAGTTTCATCTAGTGGTTATGACAGTAACAGAAATTAT
>JASDQU010255703.1:0-15989 GCA_032191745.1 Picea mariana
GAATCATCTTGATCTTGAACATTTAAGTGGGGTAAAAGGAGGTTTCCCCCTCGAAGAGGCTTATTATCTGAAATTATCTCTTTTTGAAGGCGTTGAGTACTTTTCCTGAGTTTTTTCTATGCTATATTGATGTTTGGTTCTTAACATATAATAATTCGTAAGTGAAATATTTGAAGAGTTCAGAGGAGGCATTTGAGGTTTGAATCACCCTGTACGATCAAGCTCAAGAATATTAGTGACTAAAACACCTTGAAATGGGAGGAGTTTTTCTATTGATAATTCAAATGGGCGAAATCCATTTGGGGAGAGTTAGGATCATCCACAACCGTCAGATATGGAGAAGTAGAGAGGGAGTTCATGTATTCATAGGATTTCACACTTGGAGTGCAAAGGAGGTGGAACTCCCAAATTTTTGAAGTCTCTAACCTAATCAAGAACATAGATATTTGAATGACATGTGTCATAATATCTGTGTGTCTGGGAGACAGACATCTCGAAAGGAAGGGGGCATTACAGTGGAACCTCGGAAATCTTTTGAAGATATGAAGAGAAGAGGATATCTTGACCATTAGATACAATGAACACATGGCAAAAGATCTGGAGGTCCAGAAAACCTCTACTCCATAGGAAAGGAGATGAAGGTCGTTGGGAAAAGGGATTTTTGAAGTCCCGAAGGCCAGGATTCATCCCAGTCATTGATCTAAATGAGGACAGGTGGAGGAAGGAAAGGTGATTTAACATTTCACATATTTAGAAGATACAAGGGTTCACAATGCGCATGCACCTAGACCCCTCAAGTATGAAACATATCCTAACCATCTATCATTTGAATTGTGGTAGTCCTTGATATGACTCTTCTGTGAGTTTGCAAGTCCAACACTCCGACAGAATTGTGGAGAGGCGTTGGGAAGAACCCCTGAATCCAGAATCAACAGAGTTTGTACTAGTCATTGATCTGGTAATAGAGTAGGATCCATATGATCCACTTCGAAGTTTGTCTCTCTGAGAGCATAGTGTGTTGAAGTTGTTAGAATCGCCAAATCCTGTAATTACAAAGTCATTCCTTGTCATGGATTTGAACGAGTCCTGTGGACTGTTGATCTTGGTTGCAGTCCGGCACATCGCCACTTCGACCTTCGTGAGGATCGCCTTAGAAGTTCCTTGAGACTCTTGAAGTACGATAGATCTCAAGTCCTGAATTATTTGGATTTTTTAGGGTTATCCCACGATTTTGGCCCACGGTTCCTCGAAAAGATTTGTGGGTGCTCAGGGACCCCCAAAGCAAAGATTTTTCACTCAGGAAGGAGAAATTAAGGCATGTGTAGGGAACTTGATGGCTTATAAAGCGCTTTTGAGTTGATGCAACTCCCAAAGTGAATTATCCTTAGAATGGGAGGTTGCACAGGCCCCATTAGTGGGTGCGGGTCTGCATCACCATTTCTTCTTAAATTTTTTAGAAAGTTCAAAACAATGGTTCTTAAAGATTTTCATTCAATTTAGTGACTGACATCTAGATTAAGATGAAATTTTTGGAGACATTCCAAAGCAAAGACATGAAAATAACTACCAAAGGAATTGGGAAAAATCTAATGGGTTTGGAAAGGGGATGACGATAGGAAAAAATCCATTATTCCATGAAACTTTTTGGAATTTTTCAGACGACGAAAAGTGATCCCACATCACAAAACTAGAAAATTTAGTTTACTCAAAAATTTTCATGCTCATCAAGATATACAATTTTGTTTTGAATGAAGTTTTTCCATAAGTTCATAGATTGAGAGATAGTGAGTTTGGCTAAAGCTTTTAAGTTTGGAAATTTTGTGAAAAGAACAAAGTTGTAAATTCCATATTGTTGTAGAATATTACTAGGGCAATAGATGGAGAATATGAAGGTTGTTGTGTGTTAACCATCATGATTATTATCATTGTTATATGTAGAATTTTTATTGTTCCTTTATGTATTTTCTTTTATATTTGACAGATGTTGGCCTTCCAGTAAAATTGCACCAGTGAAAAAGTGCACTAATTCGATGAAAATTGACTTTTTAGGAAGCCATAACTTTAAGATCAAATATTCAATTGGGTAATAAGAATGATAATTGGAAATATGATGTAGAGGAGAATAAATTGGAATTATTATAATTTTAATAAATGTGATATAATTCTTCATGAAATGAGAAGAAAAAGAACTTGTAGCATTCATTGAGAAAAAGCATATAAGATATATAATTCTAACAAAAAGGGTTGTTTGCAAATTTTGCATAATTACAGGTATAATAAGATAAATTCAAGAACAATATTTCATATCAAAGTCATGGAGGATGCACATGGAGCCTAAATTCATGAGAGAGAACACAACGTCCAAACTATCATTGTGGATAATGTTGAAATAGAATCTAATGGACATAGGAGTAGAGTGAAACCAACATAATTGGTAGAGACTATGAGAAGTATACGAATGGAAGTATAGAGTTATAGAGTTGAAAATGAAAATATAATGAGGCAATGATAGAAGAAAAATAAAATAAATTCTTAGATGATCCCAATCTTAAATCGGTTGCAAAGGTAAGAGAAGAAGGGATCAGGCTCAAGACATGAGGTACAAGGTGAAAGAAATGAAAGAAGAGAAAAATATAGAAGAACCATTCAGTCAATAAGTGTTAGTAGAATGTATAACATCATTCGCCTCCTTACCCAGATAGGATTTTTTATACATCTAAATATTCAAGGTGCAGCCCATAAGTGTCTTATGTTAGGCACCAAGCAAGAACATATGAGTTGGAAAGTTTGCAAGCAGAGATTAACATGTTTAAGCCAACATCATTTCATGGTGAAAGAGAATGGGAATATGATGTTGAAGCCTATATTCTTGGAATCATGAAGTATTTTTAGTTGCAGAATTATTCATCTAACTTAGAAGCCATAATTGCCACATACCATTTGCATGGAAAAATTTCTATGTGGTAGGATCAATTCAAGAAAGTTGAGCACATTAATTAGAGTAGGATAAATTGGAAGTAGTTCTAGAAATATTTTCAGAAAGAGTATCTTTCAAACAACTATTATGAAAAGAAGATGCAATATTTGTTTAAACTTTGGTTGGAGAGCATGACAATGGGATAATATGAAAATAATTTCTTTGGATTGCTAAAGTATGTGGGGTTTATAAAGGATGAAAAGGTGAATATACATAGGCTTTTAAGTGGAATACCATATTTCTATAAAGATAAGATTCAATATGATGAGCCTGTAAATTTGATAGAGACCATTAGAAAGGATAAGTAACTACATGCGCAAGGCAAGGGAAAAGCATCTTTGGAAAAATATTGGAAGGATAAGATGAAGGAGAAATATGACTAGAGAAGGAAGGGATTCAAACTGCTTTCAACATAAACAATCCTAATACAAATCCACAAGATTATCCTACTAAGAATGAATCCAAGAAGCAAGTCTCCTTGGGAAAAATTGGAATACAACCAATCAAATGTTGGGATGTAAAGAAGATAACATGTACAAGGATTTCCATCACAGAGAAGACACGACGAGGAAATTGCACAACATCCAAGAGGATACTACAGTAGAAGACATGGGAAGAAATATTCCAAGAATATATGCAACCTTGTAAGATCAATAAGAAGAACACAAATCCCATATGATTGAGGTGAAAGGTAAGATAATTAATTAGTGTGTTTATATTTTAATTTATTGAAGAGAAACCCACAGTTAAATTGATCCTAAAATAGTGGACATATATCATTTGGAGAAAAGTAAGATTGAAAATTCATGTTTGGTTCAGCTATCCATTGGAACGAAAAGAAGGATCAATGAGACTATGAAATATTGTCCGATAAATCTAAATGGAGTGAGTACTAATACTAATATGAATATCATACCATTAGGATCTTATGATATCCTATTTGGAATGGATTGGTTGGAAAAAAATCATGTTTTCCTAGATTGACATAACATGACATTTGCATGTCTTGATGAAGAGGGAAAACATAGCACTGCAAAAGGATTTCCAAGACCCATTTCTATAAGGGATATTTTATCCTTACAACTCAATTGATGTTTCAATAAAGGATGTCAATTGTATGCAACCCATGCAGATGAGACATAAAAGACCAAGGAAAGTATTGAAGATTATTCATTATTGCAACACTTTGAGGATGTATTCCAAGAAATACCAAGATTACAACCAAAGAGGGATAAAGATTTATCTATTGATTTAGTATGAGGAGTTGCCCTAATTTCAAACACTCCTTACAAAATGAGTACTACATAAATAAAATAATTAAAAATGAAACTGGAAGAATTGTTAAATAAAGGGTATATACACCCGAGTGTTTCTCCTTGAGGAGAACCAATATTCTTTTTTAAAAGGAAAGATGGATCATTCAGTTTATGCATTGGTCTTAGACAACTATATAAGAAACTGTGAAGAAAAAATACCCTCTAGACAAAATTGATGGCCTCTTTTATTAGCTAAGAGGAGTAGAGATATTTTGAAAGATAGACTTGAGATCAGGATATCACAGGTGAGAATCAAGGAATAAGGTACTAGTAATATAACTTTTAGAACTAGGTATGGACATTATGAATTGGTAGTGGTGCCATTTTGATTGACCAATGCACTAATTGTATTTATTTTCTTAATGAATGGCATATTCATAAATTATTTGGATAATTTTTTCATTATGTTCTTTGATGACATACTTATATATTCTAGGTATAAGGAAGAGCATGAACATCAGTTGAGATTGATGTTGCAAGTTCTAAGGGAACATCAACTATATTCTGAGCTAAGAAAGTGTTATTTTTACTGAAAGTAGATCCATTATTTCGGGCACATTATTTTAGAGGAAGGTATAGTAGTATATCCAAAGAATATTGAATCCATTATAGGATGGCTAGCACCAAAGAATTTTTCATAAGCTATATATTTCATGGGATTAACCAGATACTACAAGATATTTATAGAAAGGTTCTCTAAAATAGTTCATCCCATCACCTCTTTACAAAAGAATCAAATTAAGTTTGAATGGACAACAAAGTGTGAATAAAATTTTAATTTGTTCAAATAATTACTTACTAGTTCACCTATTTTGAAGATTGTTGACCCAAATGAGAATTGTGTGGTATGCATATTTTCATGCAAAGAAGGACTTGGTGGAGTCCTCACTCAAAATGGACATGTCATCAATTATGAATTGAAAAAGATTAAAGAACATGAGAGGAATTATCTCACACATGATTTGGATCTTGTTTCCATAGTTCATGCATTAAATATGTGGAGGAATTATATAATGGGGAAGAAATTTGAATTAAGTACAGACCATGGTGGTCTGAAATATCTTTTTGAGAAACCAACTTTAAATGCTAGACAAACAAGATGTCTAGAATTTTTAAGTGACTATGACTTTGACATCAAGCATATCAAAGGAAATGAAAATAATGTCGTTGATGCACTAAGTAGAAGGTTACATATTATGCATTCTACAACTATTGGTATGCACAATTCAGATTTAAAGAGAATAATTTTAGATGTTGTTTTTACATACTAACATTACCTATAGGTAAAAGAAATATTACAATAGTAAAATGTATAGTAGAAATTTAAAGAATATAAGATGAAATAAGATAGAGTGATTATGCACAAAAACATAATTTATGTTCCTAATTATGGAGAATTAAAGAATTCAGTATTAAAATAAATGCATAATGTTTGATATGTCGGACATCCTACTTACCAGAAAACAATGCAGCAACCAGAAGCTGATGCTTCTGGCTAGGAATGAAGAAGGATGTTGTCGATTAAATTACCATATGTATGGAGTGTCAGAGAGTGAGAGTTGAGATTAGACACCCAACAGGTTTTCTATAGCCATTGCAAATTACAAAGAAAAATGGGAACCGGTGACCAATGATTTTATTACTAAATTTCCTAGGACAACAATGAAACATGATTCACTAATGGTAGTGGTGGATAAATTGAAAGAGTATGCTCATTTTGTTTCCATAAAATTTACTCATACAATAGCTAATATTGCAAAAAACTACATGAGGTAAATTTCTAGGTTGCATGTAATACCTAAGGGAATTATTTCAAACAAAGATACCAATTTTACTTCAAACTTTTGGAGAGGATTGTCCAAAGGATTTGGTACAAATTTAAATTTTAGCACAACATACCATCTACTTTCAGATAGGTAGACATAGAGATTCAACCAAGTGATTGAATACATGTTGAGAATGTATGTGATGGATAAACCATGTAAGTGGGAATATTACTTGCATTTGGTTGAGTTTTCCTATAATAATGGGTATCAAGATTCATTGAATATGAGCCCATTTGAATATTTGTATGATAGAAAATGTAATACTACAGTGAGTTGGGACAACCTAGCAGACATAGTAGTACATGAGACAAATTCTCTCAAGAATATGGAAGACCATGTTATAGCAAGAATTGCCTCACCACATGCAAACTTTCTCAGAAGGAATTTTCCATTTCCCTATGTAGACTTTAAGTCTCGTTTTGCAGTTCCTAGAGATAAAATTGTATTTTTCCACATATATGTTCCCTAACATCCATACAACATGTGTATATGCAGGTTGCAACATTACAACCCACGTACACTAGTTTTTGTGCTCAAAATTAAAAAATGGTGTCGAGTTTCCATGTCACGCCATGGGATCCATGATCCTTGAACTACCATATAATGGAAACATTATGACTCAGACCTTGAGCTACATTTGAAGGCTATAAATGTGCCATATCCAATAGGTGGAAGAGAGAAGAATAATTCAACTTTGAGAGAAAAGTTACTTTGGATAAATTATTCACTTCATATTGAGTCTGCATCCCTTTATCCTTTTAAGTTTGAACACATTGTTCAACCCCCAAGCTATTACCTATTTGATGGAGAACCCCATTGTCTCTCTTATATGATCTTTTCTTTAGTGGAGGATTGAAGTGGTGGAGGCCTAGCTGGAAGGGACTTAGTTTCTCAATTTTGTACGTGCTGGCATGGAAGTTTTTCATTCATACACTTCTGTTAATTACATTTTAATATAAATACTCTTTTCTCATCCAATTAATGTCTTGCAAATATTTGAATTGTTATTCCATGGGCATATTTTTTATGAATATTGATGGATTATGCTATTGAATGTGATAACTTTATGTATTATTACCATATGTTTATGTAACTTGGTTGTTGAGGACAAGTTGTAGGTATATTGCTTTGGGTCAAGTGCTCAACGATGGACTTCATCGAACATCTAGATGAGATAGGATCTTTATCTAGTCTTGATAGTGTATTTGTTTATATATCATACCTGAGATTAGAGTTGATTTATGTAGTCATTTATGTCTATTGTGGTTTACCCCATGCCATAGAGTGATTTTCCTCGTAACAAAATTGGCGACCATACTGGGGAAGAAATCTTCTTTTCAGGGTTTGGAATGTTTATATCCTTTGATTTCTCTCATTTATATTGATTTTCTTTTTTTCTGATTGCTTGAAAATGTCTATTAATTTTGAGTCTCAGTTCCTTGGCCTTATCCTTAACCTGGTAGTGTTTCAATACATATACGCAGTTTTATGCTTGATATTTGTGTACACACGTGAGTTTTCATTCTATAAGATGCGTGTATACATGGTTTTCTTATGAACAGTCAAATACATCATCCTTGTTTGATTTATTGCCGAATTTAATGTTTGTTGGGTAATTTTTTATGGTTGTTGAGGCTTCTTAGGTGTCTTTCATGACTTTTAAGTTCCTACAGAGTGATAGGAAACGTTTCTTTGGTTGAATTTTTGGGAGGTGTTTCTTTCTCATCATATTTTCAATTGATTGACCTTGCATCTTGGGATGAGCTTTTTCTTCTTGATATTCTACTTGGTTTGTCTCTATTTGTATACAGTAGGGTCTTTATATCAAGTTGTTGTTCAGTCCTTAAATTTTCATTTTTTTATGTTGAAAATACAAAAATATACATTTTTCATTGTTGGCATTTGATCTTTTGGGTCCTTATCATTGATCTTAGTACATGTATGGAAAGATTGCATCTTATTTGAAATTGCAGAATTAAATTGGAAATTGCATTTTGAAAAGCTTATCATTTATTGGGAATTAAAGTTAGGACTTTTCATTTTATTCATATTCATTTATTTTACTTGTTGACTCAACAGTTTCATCACCACACCTTTTTGAGTAAACAAGGCCACTAAAAGTAATGTTGATAAATTTAAAATTGATTAGAAATGATTTTACTTTTTAGGGTGCACAAACTAGAATATAATTTTGTGAGTAAATTTCTCCAAGGCTATTAAATTCAACATATGTGTTTGATTAAGGGAGTTGTGAAATCCATTTTAAAATTAGTGATGTCAGGAGGCTCAACTTACGCCGGAGTTAAGCACAAGATCGCATGAAGTTGGTTGAGGAGATATCCCTCTAATACCTTCTTAGCGTCAAAGATATTCTTGGGGATCTATTCATATATGGGTGTGTTTCTAGTACCTTTACCTGCATGAGAGGTGGTGCTTTCAATATTTCTATCTTTGTTACCCTACCCATACAATGGACCTAGCTTATGACTATTCTCTTGTGCATTGGTTATATCATGGTGGCTTAGTTCCTTGACATAGGTAGCCACATAGGTTACTTATAGGGGTTATTTTGTAGGTACCTTGAGTCAGATAAGGGTTGGACAACACACAACCTTTATGGAAGGTTCACTACTACATATGGACAGATTATTCCACGAAAATTTTCCACGCTTGTACTAGTTTCATATTTTTTTTAAGAAGGGCGGGATTTTCATCTATATTGCCATGAAAGTTCATCCATATATCCATGCAAATCTTATTTTAACCTAGTCGGGATTTTCCTCACAATAGCAATGAACTTTCATGGCAATAGCGATGAAAAGTTTGCCTATATCATTGGTCGATGTTAATGGCTAGTTGACTATTTGATCTATATATACATGACTTTAAGAGACTTTGCGACACAGTTGCTATAGTTACGACATTGTTCTTGGTTTTTGTTTGAGTTTTTTATTTTTTCCGTCACCCATCGGTTGAACAAATCCAGTTCTCGATCTACATAGATTGAATTTTGAGCTTGCAAGGTTAGTATGTTATTTTTTTTTATGTACTCATTTAACTTGTAAATTTTTGTTCAAATGTCCAAATTTTATGTAGCTTGTTTTTTCCTTGATAATATATTATAATATGTATAGTACCATATTTCATATCTTTGGTTTTTGGATATAGTTAGTATATTCTATGGAAGAGTGTATGTGGATTCCATAATATTATAGGTTTATGGAATCCACATACCCTTTTCCCTTCAATTATAGATATAATGTCTCTCTCTTTTCATTGACAAAGATATGGAATTGCTCTTGAAACTCAACCCTAATCGGTGAAATGATAGTAATTGATTTTCATTTTCTTCTCTCTTTTATTTTTAAGACCTAACAAAAAAACACCAAAAAAGCTTGATTGAAGCTTGGATACCACTTGTTACATCCCTAATACCCAAAAGGGATCACACTTGCATAAATTGAAAATAATATAACAGTGACAATAATGGTTGGGATACTTTCACACCTAATGGTTGGCTAGAACTTAGTAATTCAATTAAATGAAGGAAGAAATCTCCATGAATAAAATATCAAAGTTGATTGTTATATTGATAAATGATAATTTATGGTATATATAAGATAGGGATGAAGCTCATGTTTATAACAACAAGGGTAATAGCTGCAATATAGTGTAACATTTCCCTCTTCCACATAAATTATTTGCTATCCTCAACATTTCCCTCTTTCGCATATATATTAAGAGAAATATTAATAACATTTCCCTCTTCCGCATAAATTCTTTGCTATCCTCAACATATTGTAATAAATAATGGGTAGGTTGGCATTAGTGACAAGATAGCCTATTGATATTACATATAATTATTAATGTACGAGAGATCATTGATTATTTAAGCATGCAAAACAAAACCCAAGACTAAATATTGTTGTTGTCGTGATTGAGTCTATACATTTTGCAAAATAACGTACGAGAATTTCCATTATTTAAGCATGCAAAACAAAACCCGAGGCTAAACGTTCTGGTTGACGTGATCGGATGTGTACATCTAGATGGTGGAGAAAGTGCACTCATCAACTCATTGGGATATGAAACAAATTCTCAAAATCCAAAGTGTATTCTTACATTTTCTACACATGGAATGCTCGTAACATTAATCATTATTTGTACTTTTAATTAATACATGGCTATTTGTTGATTTTTTAAAAAACAAATAATTTAATTTTTTTAGTTTTGTGGTTAATTTTCACTTCCAACCAGGGGAAATTAGTCACTTCAAATTTTTTGACCAACAAAAAATTAGAATTTTGAATATTTAAAAATAGAAAAATATTTGTATTTATATATAAAATTCTCATTAATAAATATTTATTGAAAAACATTATAAAACATTGTTAAATTTTTTGTAAATTTACAAAAGTCAAAATGATTTTGACTTGCAATTGATTGCTATATTCCCTAGTTTAGTTGGGGCTAATAAGATATATAAACACTAACCCTAAACTTATGTTAGTTATATATGGTGTTATTATATAAAGAAAACATTTGTACAGATATGACCTTATTATAAAGATGTTATGTATGTCATGATTAGGAACATAACAATTACTTTTTACTAACCACCTTCAACCATATTAGCTTATGGTTAGCCACCTTTAAATTTATTGGCTTATTACAAGGCACCTTTAACAAATGAACTTATGATTATATACCATAGTCTTTCAATACAAATAAAGTATATTTGTTTCAACTTTCTCAATAAAATCCACATACCCTTTTTTGATATGTGATGTTGTTTCTCTAAAATTTTTATAATCACACACAATTCTAGATGTAGTGATTAACTTTAGTTTGTAGTTGATGTAGCTTTTTTATACACTATTAATAAGGATCAGTATCTAAAATATAAAAAAATCATGGTGAAATCTATGATAACATGATGAAATCTACTAGTCAGACAATGGAAAATGAGAACATGCCAAAGTTTCTTAGAAAATAAAATTGTGACCACTATAAGTAGCATAAAATTGTGACCATTGTATGTAGATGCAAATCAACATGTCATAATTTAAACCAGCCCAACCCAATTGTGGATGACAAGTGGTTGGCATTCTTTTTTTAGTGGTGAATTTCAAAGATTGACATTTTGTCTACAAAACAACTTAGAGGATAGTGTATGGTGTTGAGCGATTCAAGTTTGAGAAATTTTGACCACTTTTATTAAATGGTGCGTAATTATTTTCCATGTTTATTCAATACACAATACTCTATAGTACAAATTGAAGCATATCTATCTTAATAGTTAATCGATAATAAATAAATAAAAGCATGTCAAAATGTCTTAGAAGAAATAATTGTGAGGATTGTAGGTCATTGTAAATAAACATATCATAAACGAAAGGAGTAGATAAAATATAAAAAATTGACAACTTAATGTTTGGTATGGTGTAGGTAAGAAAATTACTTGTCAGGACAAGGATTTTTCACAATGAACGAAAATGACTGGAAGCTTGCTCAATTAAGAGCGACATTTGAGGTGAGGGGCGATGGAAAATGTTATTTCCCTTGATATGATTGCATAGGCTTGAAAAAAAGAATACTTTTAATAACAACAACCCAAATACATTGTAGGGAGAAGGGGCATGCTGAAGGGGGTTATGAATATCATCCCTTGGTAAGAGGATTCAATATTTAATGTATTCTCTGTAATAATTAGTATGTCATGAATTTTAGTAATATTTCTTATCGAGATGTTTATATTTTCTATACACACTAACTTTTCTATGTTGTTTTTAAATATATAGATGATGCCCCCAAAATGTCGACCTCGAGAGAGTTATTTTCCAAGTACTAGCAGAAATACTACTTTATAGGGAGATGAACTTCGAGATTAGAATATTGAAGTTGTCGATCAAGTTATTAATGATGATATGGATGGAGATAACATTAGTGATTCAAATCAAGAAGATGAGATACATAGATTGATCCAAGGCAGATTTTCTCTAATGGATGTGGAAAACCAGGATGATAGTCATGATGTTGATCCTCTACCCAAGGAGTCACGTCAACCTCTTTATGAAGGCTCAACAACAAATAGTTTATCTTCTATATTTTTGTTGGTGAACCTGAAGGTTTTGAATGGTTTATCAAACACGTCTCACACAGATACTATGGTATTTAATTTGTTAATTATTTATGCCTCCATGTTCAAAAATACTTAAAAGGTTCAATTTTTTCCTATATTTATATTGTTTTCTAATTTTTAAATTAGTATATTGGATGATATATTGATGACTAATATTGTTTACATTGACTTATTGTTTATAATTTTTTATATTATTAGGTGATGTTCTATTACCGACGTCAAATATTTTGCCAAGCACATATCGAGAAATATCTTTGATTATGAAATAAATTGGAATGGACTATCAGGCTATTGATGCATGTACTAATGATCATATCATATATTATGGACAATATTCATTATAAAATGAATTCCCACAATGTCAAATAAGTAGATAATGAACCGATAAAGCGTCAAATAAGGTGCCTTGCAAAGTTCTTCGTTATATTTTGATAATTCCACGTTTCTAGCGGTTGTTCATGTGCCAAAGTATAGCACATTTTATGGATTTCCATGTAAAGAACATAAGTCGCGACGATGTTCTTCAAATGCCTGCAGATGGTTCTGCATTGAACTACATCGAAGAAAAGTGGCCAGTTTTTTAAGAAGAACCTCGTAATGTTACACTTTTGTTGGCAGCTGATTGTGTCAATCCATTTGGAGAGCTTAATTCTGTGTACTGAGTGTGGCCTGTTTTTGTTATAAATAGTAACCTTCCTCCTTGGATTTCGATCAAGAGAGAGAACAAAGTCTTGGAAATGATTGTTCCATGTATTTAATTATCTTTTATCTGCTTTAAAGTATGACAAAATATTCCATTTCTTTGTTTCGTGCATGGTAATTATGTTTTATATATATCACGACATCTAGATCATAAGTATAATTAATCATGTAGTATGTTGAACAAATTAGGTAGGTACCAGGTTAAAAATATGAACGTATATATTGAGCCTCTCATCGATGAGTTGTTGAAGTTATGGGCTCGCGTCACTATGTATGACATCTCTAGACCAATAGGGAAAAAATGATTTCAATTCCATGGAATACCATCATGGACAATTCATGATGCTTCTGCGTTAACACATTTTGTGGTACATTGTTACTTTATTTTGTGATTTAATATTATATATATTTATTGAAAAAATCATGCATTATTTTAAATTGTAACTGTAATTTAACACTACCTTTATTCATATATCTTGTAGGCCTTCAAACAAAGGGTAAATTTGCATACCCATTTTGTGGTTCGAGGATAAAATCTCGTCATTCAAGGAGTTTAGAAAAGGAAGTATTTGATGAGTATAAGCACTTTCTGCCTAAGAACCATAGTTATCAAACTACAGACAAAGAAAATTTCAATGGTAAAGAAGAAAATGGAAAAAACCACGAAGAATGACACCTCACCTATAGAAGTTGGAATATATTAGAAATCGTCAAGGTACGCAAATTATATGTATGACCTATTATATAAATATTTGGTTAATTTCATTAGTATTAATTTCATTTTGTCCCATTAATTAGTGTTAATTTCAATTTTTTTATGTTTCATGAATGTCGTTAAGGCACGAATGGGCTTCCACAAGGAATGAAAAGTTACCCGATGCAATTCAGAAGATTGACATACTACGAGCACCTATAAATAGTTAATTTGTTCGATACAATGCATATCAGAAAGAACATGACATAATTGTTATGGTCAATATTAGATGGAAGGAATGACAAAGAGAGAACTGGAAAGATTTGTTGTGACATTCGGGAAGCCAATCATGCATTGCAAAGTGTTATTATTAATTCTAATGGAGATGGTTGTGAACAAAATACTAGTCTTCCTTGGTTATTGAAGGAGCAACAGAGCAATATTGTAAAAGAGGTCATTCAAAAAATTAGGTTTCCGACAAGGTTTTCATTGAACATACAAAATATCTTAGCTAAAAAAGGTGATTTTGGTGGGGTTAAAACACATGATTGGAATACATTCATTAAGGTAATTAGTAGGTTATAATATATTTCCTTATTGGTACGCATTTTTTGGAAGAAAATAATAATCATTTGTTTTTTTTTACAGTATGTTCTACCTTTATCTCTCCCAGACAACTTTGACAACAACATAAAACAAATTATTTATGTACTTGGCAAATACATGAGGTAAGTATTGTTTTATAAGGAAAATGTACTTATTATGTGATTTGTAGTGGAACTTATTGATATATTATCTTTTATCTGCAAATTTATGTATGCCTTGATATTATTTTATTGCATCGACATTTGTAGGTGGCTATCATCAAAATAAATCCATAAAGAAGATATAAGGTATTGGAAGAGAGAAATTCCCTGACTAATGTGTCAAATGCAACAATATCTAACTCCAACATTTTTTAATGCACAAGAACACTACCTCATATACGAAGTTGAGGAGATTGATTATGTGGACCAATACACACAAGGTCGATGTGGATGGTGGAGAGGCAGTTGAAGTCACTGAAGGCTTTTGTTAGACAAAGAGCATGTACAGAGGGTTCTATGGTTGAGGGATATATGGTATATCAATGTATGGTGTATATTAGTCAATATCTACCTAAATTAGCAGAAAATATGAATGTGCCTCACATTTCGAATCTCGACTCCATCAACAAATTTCAAGGGGAGGTCCTATTGGGGAAAGGTAAAATGAGGACTGTGAAAGGTAATTATTAGATGTTGATGTAGATTTAATATACTACACATTTATTAAATTATTCCTTTATTAAAAATAATTAATTAATGATATTAAATTGTCATGCTCTCATATAGTTGCTCAAGAGTGGGATGCTTTACATTTATACATTGAAAACAACCTTGATTGGATGGAGCATTGGATAGAATATACTAAAGAATACTTCGGTAGGTTATCATGGGAAGGGGTGAGTAAGATGATTAAAAAAATGCATCATAATCGAGATCAATTTCCTAATCTTACATCAAGGGAATTTGTTTTAGCCTTTGGTTTAAAAGATAAAAATGCAAGTTAAATTTTTTACCCACATTTTTCTAGTTGTTTCCCAATTTTTCAATGTATTTTGTTTGTTTAATTATTGAAATATATATTTAGTAAGTCCTATATGAGGATTATTAATTGGCAATTTATTTTTTACTTTTTGTCCATGCTGCAGTTGAAACATCACAAGGCTATGTGGTGTAATGGTCGTAAATTTCATATCAAAATGTTGGATGATAAGATGAAAAACTTGGATTGTGGAATAACTGCAGTGTTTAAGGTCACTAAAATTTTCTCTAGAAGTGATAGAAATCTAGAAGAAACTGAGAATAGGTACTATGGCCATTTGGAGGATATAATTTAGTGTGATTTTAATTCCTTTAAAATAGTTTTGTTTGAGGTCAAATGGTACAGGCTACAGATGCATGAACGTGATCCTGGAAGAACTGTTATTGAGCATGATAATGGATTTACCATGGTTAATAGAAGGGCATTTGAACTGGGTACAGAGCCTTATGTCTTCCAAGTCAATGTGAGCAAGTATTTTACACAGAGGTACCTAGTAAAGCAGGTTGGTGATAAGTTGTTAGATATGATCCAAGAGGAAGACCAATAAAGTATAATCATGTAGTCGAGGATGAAGATAATAACAAGGAAGAAGATCATGATTATGCAGATCAGGATAATGTGGCTAATGTAGTCAATGTGTCAGATGAAGAAGTTGAAGAATTTGATCATCCAAATGTAGGAGACGATGATATCATTGACGATATCG
>JASDQU010255705.1:0-11351 GCA_032191745.1 Picea mariana
TCACACGTGCCAGTCTTGTATAAATAAGAGGCTAGCGCCTCACTTCAAACACACAACTCACTTGCTCATTCTCTTATGAGGCAAGCTGCAATTACCAGTTGGAGAGAAGAGAAGAAGAGTGGCGCATCTCTTGGGGAGGACTTTCTGTATTGGTTTGAGTTATCTCTTGAACATTGTATAAGCTATTTATGATAAGGAAGTTTTTGCTGGGTTTTCTTCCCCTAGAGGGTTTCCCAGGATAAATGTTGTGTCTCTTGTGAATTTGTATTTCTCAGTGATCTTGTTCTTATTATGCTCTTATCTAATGAAATGCAAAGAACTATAATAATGGCATAAACATTAACAATAACCCAGAGAAAGCTATAATGATGGTTGCAGGAGGCAACATACTAGATGAGACATGGAGCAGACTATCCAAGTTGTATACATGATCATATACATTCATGTACCAAAGAAGATGAAGAAGAAACTACTTTTGAGATACAAAGTATATCATATGGAGATTGATTGTAAGGAGCAGAAGGCTCCAAAGATGACCGAACAATAGAACAGAACTCACAATAGACTTGGTCAAAGGATAATGAAGCCACCTTGACAGGAAGGAAAATTCATTTGAAGTCTAAATCAGCTTTTCATATTAAGACTTGGTATTCAACACCAAGTATATCTTGTAGAGACTATAAAGTCTTTGTAGACTCAGAAGAAATCAAGAATAGAGTGAGCCTGATCTCGGAGAGGATCAAATGGGAAAAGGAGACATCTTCCAGGACTCGCAGACAGATGCCAAGAGTTGAGAATACTAGATCATAGCTTCAGAGACCACTAGGAGACATGAAATCTCCTGAGAAGACTCCTTTGTTTCAGTGACAAAGAAGGAAGCCAGACAGAAGGACTGGGATATGGATTTTTCTTTAAGACTAGAAAGTAAGTCAGTAGTGACTTCCGAGATTGATCTAATAGATCAAGCATGTTGCAGATAACCATATAAAGATGTACAAAGCCTGATTTGTGTCCAGATGATTCTCCCAGCAAGAGGGAGAAGACTATGACGAGACACTTACTCCAGTAATCGAAGAAATAGTTCCAGTATTCGTGAAGATAATCAGAACAACCATGATTCCGATACAGTATGAGATTCAGGGGGAGCAGTCCCTGTATTTGAGATTGAGTTACCTCCATGAAAGAGGAAAAGCTACCTTCAATATTAGTTATTGAGCCACTCTCAGATGAAGTTGTTACCATGATAGAATAAAGGAGCTACTCTCAGAGCTCAGCAGCTACAGTGAGAAGAGAGCAAGTCATTCTCAGCTTCAGAAATAGAAGCTACAGGTGCAGATTCCCAGTTCCAGAAGGAACAGTTGCAGAGAGAGTAGAGGACATACTCTCAGACAGTGAGACAGATAGTGCTTTGCAGAGCTAGCACATGATTGTGCAGATTAAGTTGCAGCCGAGCAAGTGTACCAGGTTGGTACATTGTGATGTGAAAATTTGGTTTGAAGTTGAAGATAGAAAGACTCATGTCTGTAGGTTGAAGAAAGCTCTGTACGGGTTGAAGCAAGCTCCTAGAGCTTGGTATGGCAGAATTGATAGTTTCCTGATGAGCTTGGGCTTTACCAAAAGTAGAGTTGATTCTAACCTTTCCTTCAAGGTTATGAATGATGAGCCAGTTATATTGCTACTGTATGTGGATGACTTATTCTTAACAGGAGAAGAAAAGATCATCACAGATTGTAAGAAGAAGCTTGCTGCAGAGTTTGAGATAAAAGACCTAGGCTTGATGCATTATTTCTTAGGTCTTGAAGTTTGGCAGAGCCCAGAGGAGATCTTCCTTAACCAAGGGAAGTATGCAGTTGAAATATTGAAGAGATTTGACATGTTGGAATGTAAATCCATGAACACACCCATGGAAACAAAGTTGAAGCTCCTGGTTGATACTTCGTCAGAGTTGGTTGATGCTACTCTGTATAGACAAATTATTGGTTCGTTGATGTATCTGACGAATACCAAGCTAGATATATGCTTTGATGTGAACACCTTGAGTCAGTATCTAGTAGAGCCCAGACATGTTCACATTGTAGCTGCAAAGCATGTGATGAGATACCTTAAGGGTACGTTGGATTATGGTCGTTGTTATACTGGAGATCATGACTTTAGACTATATGGTTATACTGATTCAGGTTGGGCTAGAAGTGCTTCTGATAGAAAGAGCACTTCAGGATGTTGTTTAAGTTTGGGGTCAGCCATGACTTCATGGCAGAGCAGGAAGCAATCCAGTATTGCTCTCAGCACGGCAGAAGCAGAATACATTGCTGCATGTTCCGCCAGTTGTGAAGCCATATGGCTTCGGAAGTTGTTGACATGTCTATTCGATCTGGAGATGGAAGCCATAGTGATTCTATGTGATAACCAGAACTGCATAAATATGACGGAGAACCCAATGTTCCATGATAAGTCGAAGCACATAGAAATCCGATATCACTACATTCGTGATATGGTGCAGAGAGGAGCTGTAAAGCTCCAATATGTTGGCACAGATGAGCAGGTTGCAGATGTGTTGACCAAGCCTCTGTCTCGTGTGATGTTTGAATACTTCCGAGACAAGCTTGGTATAGTCTGAAAGGACCTCCCTCTAAAGAGGGAGTGATGTTGATGATACTATGGTATCCTGACCAACAGCAGGTAGCTCCGTCAGGATTTTATATTCTAGGGGATTGATCATCCCTGGACAGATCCCAAAGGCCCAGTAAGGACAGTCTGTCAGAGTACCTTTGCAAGTATATGCCAGTTGTGGTCAGTAGTGGTAGCTCCGTTAGGATTTTATATCCTAGGGAATCTTATGATTCCTGAGCAAATCCCGAAGGTTCGATAAGGACGGTCTGTCAAAGTACCACAAAATGTTGTTGTTGCACCTGCCTCATTCTGTTGCCATATGTTGACGATGTTGTTGTCTCAGCCTTGTGTTGATGATGTTGTTGTCTCAACCTCGTGTTGTTGATGAAGTTGTTCCAGCCTTGTGTTGTTGATGTTGGTGTACCAGCCTCAGGTTGGTGATATTGTTGCTTTAGTGTTATGCTAATTGATGTTGATGTTTCAGCTTCATGATGATGATGATGATGCTCCAGCTCCATGTTGTGAATGATGATGATGATGCTACTCCAGCTCCATGTTGTGAACGATGATGATGATGCTACTCCAGCTCCATGTTGTGAACGATGATGATATTGATGATGAGAAAAACTTTCGATGATTTGTAGATATGCCAGTCAGTGTTCCAGATGCTGATGATGTTGTTGCCCTCTCTCTCTCCTCATGATGTTGTATTGGGTTATGTCAGTAGAATACCCTTCTCGTTAAGGGGGAGTGTTGAAATATTGTAACTTCGAAGAATATTCTAACTATAATTGAGTTATTATCTTATAGATCAAATCCCCTTTTGTAGATTGATCATGTCGGGACTTATGTATGAACAAATCCCCTTTTGTGGGTTGGTCAAACCATATTTATATGGTGGCATTTGAGAAGTCGACCCCTAGGGTTTAATAAAGTGGTTTTAACCACTATTGGAAGAAGTCGGCCCTACTTGATGAAGAGACATAACCCTAGCGCCTCCTCAACTAGTATTTATAAGTGAGGATGGCGCCTCATTTGTCCATACACTCACTCACACTTCTAGTGCCCATCTTTTGAAGGAAGTTGCAGTTGCAAGAAGGAGAAGAGAGGCGCATGCTCAGTCCTAGTTTATCTTTGGTGGTTTAGTCTTAGTCTTGGCATTGTATTGGCAATCTATTATTGAGGAAGTTTTTGCTGGGTTTTCTTCCCCATGAGGGTTTCCCAGGATAAAATGTTGTGTACCTTGTGATTGTGTTTCTTTCATTGATCCTCCTTATGCTGTTGTTTTGGAAATGCATTGAATGCTCTAGTAAATTGAAAAGAACTTAATAACAGCTCTAAATTTAACACATATGGTGGTTGATGATGAATCAGAGCATGACACATGGCATTTTGAGGTGGAAAGGCTCTGGATGACTGCCACATGGCCTTTGGGGGCCCTACTTTGCAGCCCAGCTCCAACGACTTACTCAATTTGCCAAAACGTCCTCCTTAAAGGGATGATGTCACCTTTGTTTTAGGGTTTTCTTTGTGGAAAAGTGAAATTAAAGAGAATTTTTAAATATTATCTTTGTAAAGGGGAAAGATTAGGGTTGTTGACCCCTAATATTGTGTTTTCCCTAATATTATGTGGACAAACTATGTTAGCTACATTTTGTATAAATAGAGATCATAAGATCTCATTTTCATAACATAACTCTCCATTGTGAGAGGCTCTTGGACTGAAATTTTTGCTCTCTTTCGCTAGTTCTCTCTCTTGTGCTTTTGTTTATGGCTATGTCTTGGTTATGGTTGATGTAGATGGTGCGCTAGCCTTGGAAGGCTTTCCTCATTGCTTTTTTGGTGGTTAGTCTAGCTTTTATTGCCTTTTAATGCTTGAAGGTGCCATTTATTTCATTGTATTATCATTTGTACAAGTTAAAGGTTATATTTGCTTGAGCCAAGTAGGGAGTATAAGGGAATACACCCCTACTTGTGTTTCCACCATTTTATTGCTAAGGGAATATTGCTTCATAAGGGTTTACTAAGAGGAGTATAATTGCATACACCCTCCTAATTAAAACCCTAGCTAAGAGAAGCTTGCCTTGGGGAGTAAAAGGGTTTACACCCCCGAGGAAGTAGCCTATCTAGCTTCTTCATATTATCTTGACTCCATTAACCCTTTCTTAAAGGCACTAGTCATTTACTTAGTGCATCGGGGAAATAAATTGTTGCCTTGGTAAATGTACAAATTTCAAGTTTTGAAGTTGTCTCTTTTGGATAATGATCTTGATGCCTTGGGGATTCTTCCTCCCTTAGGACGTCCTCTTTCTCCCACAAATTCTTATTACTGTAGTAAAACTAACCTAAATCCATTAGGGATGTTTTAAACTCTAACCCTAACCACTAATATCTCACAAACTAACCCTAGACTAACCCTCTGACTTTGCTAGTTTAACCTACTAACCTAGGTACATCTATTGGGCTAGCTTTTGGCATTTTTTGATGGTCAGATTTGATGTTGTACTTCATTGAATGCTACAGCCATAAGGCTGATATACTGTTGCTTAAATTTACTTTTATGACAGCCATCTTTATTCAGTCTTGAAGTGCTATTTTCGGTCCACATTGGTTACTAGTTTTATTGCTGACATTGCTAACTAATATAGACCTTTTACTTGCTGATTTGAATGTAATCTATTGTTGATTTACTAACTTGTATGTTGTTGTATTTTAGGGATAGCAAGCTTAAATTGCCAATCCATTACTATACTTGGTTGGAAAAGTGTCTTTTATTGTGTCTTGGGCAGGTATAGGTGCATCGGCAACTATCTCTTTACTCGGTATCCATTTACCTCTCTTTACTTAAAATTTTCAACCAATCTATTCTTCCATCACTTGACCTTCCAAAGGACTTCTCCTTACACCTGCCTTCATCCTTCCTATTCCCCCTAGGTTCTTCGGGATCGCCTCCCAGGAGTGACCTTAGTCACCCCCAAGTGCGGGACCTACATCGAGGTGACATTGGGTGTAGTGTGCCATAGTTGTAGCACATGCTTTTGTGGTTGGGTCGGATTTTTCCCAACCTATAACTTGTTCTATAACAGAACCTTTGGCTCCCTTTCCACATTGAGGCGTACCCTTTCAACCACAACTTCTTGTTGCTGTTACAAAACTAACCTACAGCCATTAGGGCTGCAGAAAACTAACCTACTAATGCTTAATAACTCCTAAACTAACCCTAGGATTTAGCCCTAACTTTACCCTAACTCTCTTCTAAGCCTAGAGCACCTATTGGGCTAGTTAGAAGTGGTTTCTAGTGGCTGATTTTTCTGTTGTTAAGCTTGGTTTGCGACAGCCATAAGGCTGATAATATCACTGCAGCAACCTTTTGTTTCAGCCTTGCTTTTTGTGCTAAATATATTGCTTAATCATTGGTGAGTTGAGCTAGCTTTTACTAGCTTGCCTCTTGTCTATTTTATCATATGCTTAGCACTTATATTGCAGCCTTTGCTATCTTTATTAAGCTGATATATATCATTTATCTTTGCTGCAATTAAGGACAGCAAGACTAACTTGCTCGTCCAACTAACATATTACATTATATGCATTGTTTTTCCTTATGTCTCGGGCAGGTATTCACACTTGGCAGATCACTCAACTCATTTGGAAACCCTTGAAACTTCCCAAGACTCTTTCCCAAGCTTTTCATACCACTTAGAATTGACCTCTAGGGGCATCCATTCATACTTATCATTTTCCATCTCACTTCCCCCCTAGGGTCACCGGGATTCCCCCCTTGAGGTGACTACCTCGCCTCTAAAGTGACGGGGACACCTACCTAAGGTGACAGTGGGTAGGTGTCCTCCTAGTTGTCGCCAATTGGTGGTTGGGTCGGGCTTTTCCCAACTTAGAACTTGTGCGATAACAGGAGTTACGGGGTTCGGATGACGATTCTGAGAATATATTTGGGTTCCTTGCAGAAAATCAAATCCGATGAGCCCATCTTCATTGACATGCGACGAGATTCTATTTTTAGCAGTGCCTATTTTTAGGCGTACTATATTTGGTATGGTTCTCCTAGCAGTCCCAGACTTGTTGGTCGTTTCATATTTTTCGAGTGGACTGATATTTTTAGCATGTCTATTTTTAGTGGTGCTATTATTAGCAGGTACGGTTGCCATGCGGGTTGATATGTGGCAGTTTCAAAGGGAGACAAGTGGAAAAACCAGGGCATATGCATGGATTAATCAGTCATGGCACATGCATGAGGATATCATGGCGCATGCATTGATTTGGTATGAGTTGGCACATGCATTTAGTTGAGTATGAGTTGGCACACATCAAAGGTTACAAGTGTACATGATTGAGTTAACTGAATCTTCACTCTCCTTTCTTCCATGTAACTCCCACACGTCCTCACTTAACTCCTCTTTTAGCCACATGTCCTCATTCAATTCCTATTTTGGCCTAAGCGTGTATTCACGTCCATTTTCACTCCCTTTTTAACTCATGTGCACTCCCTCGCTCTTTATCCTTTTCCACTTAACTTGTCATCTCCTATTTTATTCCCTCACATGTGTGTATCTCCCTTTCTTTAGCGCATCTCTCATCCTACCTCATGCGCGTCACTTCCTATTTTATCCCTTCCCATGTGCATATCCCTTCCCTATTTACTCACTTGACCCCATCTCATGTGCATTGCTTCTTCTAGTGTGCATATCCTTCTTCTCACTTATGCATCTATCTTAGGCACATTAATCCTCCTTCCTTGGCGCATGGATCCTTCCTTCCTCGATGATGTTCAATTAACTCAAAGCATCCACACAGGTTATCATCATCATCTCAGCGATTACATGAGCGCATGCTTACTTTAAAGTTTACCTCACTCTTTCTTCTAGTGCACATTGTATGAAGAAGAAGCTATTATTGATATGTGTACCCTCTTGGATCTATATATTGAGGGCCCTCTTGGATCTATATATTGAGGGTTTCTCCATTGATTCTTGGTCAGATTTCAACAGCAGCAACAGACTTTCTCATTCTCTCTCTCTTCTCTTCTCTAGATTTTATTTCTTTGTACAAGAGTCATCACTATACCAGTTTTTGTAATTGTCTTCATGGTGCAATCAGCCTTTTGGCAAACACAGGAATAAACCTTTGTATGCTCGTATCAAGCTCTCGAGGATTGTTGGTATTGTATTGGATTTGGGTTTTGATTAGAAGATCTTACCCTTTTATCTTGGTGTTATTCAACCATTTAATTGCGCTTTCTTTCTCTTTTTCCATACTTCTTAAAGCTAACATTGCAAGGATTCTACCACTTCAATTTATAAATTATACAAATTACCCCCTTGGTAGCTTGATCGCTAGCCAAAGGTCATCTTGTGTGGGTATTTTCAGGTTTATTTTGCAGATTTACAAGGAAGATGGCGCATACAAGACATGGGGTCACCCCCTTGAGGTTGGCACGCACCAGCCCAAATGGAGAGGAGTTTTTGCTAGTGGCACTTGGGGCATCTTCTCCTATACTTGAACGGATTTCTAGCTTGTTGTTTCATAAGTTATTCACATTCTTGCAAGTACAGAAATTTATGCAAACAAACTGGTGTCGTTGCCGAGGAAGCATCAATCCTCGAATTGCAACAACATTGGTGAGTTTTGCTTTATTTGATCTATTTTATTTGGACTCACCTGGTGATTCCACAGGAAACAAGGTCAGCTCCACTAGGTAACTCGGCGAAAATCGCCTGGATTCGATCCAACACAAGGCATTGTTCTGAGCCTTAGCGAACTTGAACATCTATTTCAAAACACATGGGTGGATCACCACTTAACAACGTCCATCGGCAACTCCAGTGAAGAAAGATCATGATTAATCATGAAGGATGAATACAAACAATGAGTGCAGGATCTTCTGGATTTTATGCACATTAAAAGGATGGGAAGATGAAACTGTTCCCGAATTCCATGTCAGATTTATCAATACACATGATAAAATCCCCGCCAAATTTCAGCCAAGAAACATTGTGTTGAATTATACCTTTGCCCTTGATCCAGAGTTTAGTAATCTCTTTTTGAGACAGGGACCAAGAAATTTAGGGCAAGCTTTTTCGGTTGCTTAAAGAGTTGAGGAATTCCTTTCGGTTGCCCAAGGATTGCAGGGACTTCTTGGTGTTATAGAAGAACATAATGATGGAAACAATGCATCTTTTTTCCTTATAGTTTCCCGAAGATTGCAAGAGCATTTCGCTGCTATAGAAGAGAACCTTGCATGTTATCAAGTTTCCAAAGACAAACAGGGTGACGATGACTCATGCTTGGGTGATCAGGAACCAGTAGTTGTAGAACTTGAATCATATGTAGAGCTCCATGAGAATGAAGCTGAAGAGGTAAATTTACAAGTGGGTTTGGTGGTTTCTTCCATTAATGATGATAAAATATGGCAAGAAGAACAACAAATCAACGATGCAAATTCGAAAAAGCAGAAGTATTTACCTTTGCATATCCCAACAATTTTTCAGGAACAGTTTGATCAGCTACCATTGCAACAGGGGGATCAACCTTTGGTTCAACTAGAAGATGATATTCCTTACAATTTGCTTATGATCCCACATTCAGATTTTGTTCTTCAGAAAGATCCTTTGACTGATCATTGCTTGGATATCAAGGTTAATCATGATCCAGTTGAGCTGAGAATTATGGAGGTATTTCAGCAGTCAGATTCTAAGAGTTTTGGCTCTCATGCTTTCATGCTCATTATTGTTGAGGTACCATGTTCCAAATTCCAACCTCATCAATTTCTTCAGTAGCAAGTACACCAAGGCATTTTTCCAGCTTATGAGATTTCATGATTGGTTGCACTGGAAGATTGACTGTGTTGATCTTTCTTGTCTAACTGATCACTTAGTTGCATGGTTACATTGGTCATTCAAGTATGTTGATTAATCATGCCACCTTTGACTAACCTCCAGCAAACAAAGAAGGTAAAATTTTTCGGTTTGTGCGGATAGTAGTCATCCTTTAAATTTACTATTAAGTGGCAGATTTTGTTTTCTGCATTATCCTTTTCAGATTTAAATACTTCTGTTTTTTATGCTTTAGAACAGCAAGTTAACTCTTTTTGGTTTTGCAGATTTTTTCTTTCAAGTTATCCGCTTTTAGTTCTAGGGAAAGAGTCGCTGCTTTTTTCCTTGTTACATCAGCACGTGGTCATGTATTGTGGTGTAGTTAGCACCTCACATGAGGTTGGTCTTAGTTTCCTAATAATTGTTGTTCACTTTTTTAAATCTTGGGTCAAAGCTTTGAGTGTCTTATCATATGTTTGTTGAGTCTTTCTATCATCTTATATATAGAGTGAGCCTGGATGAGGGTCAGTTTGTTAATATTCCAAAGCGTTTGAGTCCATTAGGAAGGGTAGATTTGAAGAGACATAGGAGAGTCTTGAGTCATCTTATGTTTTGTCTCTTCATTGCTTTCCATTGAGTCATCTGATATGAGTCAGACTTCCCCCTCATCCAACGGTAGGGACATGGTACCATATAGCCTATATCTTCTTGAGTTATCACTTCGCGTTGAGGGAAGAAATTCTCATCATTGCTTTTTCCTTTTAGCAAGTTATCTCGCATCGACTCTGATACATCATCTAGGGAATGATTCAGAAGTGGAGCACCTTGATGGTTGTTAGCCTCATTGGTGGTCATTTCGCATTCGACAAGGTTGATCATCCTTGGGCCTTGATTGAATGATCATTGTCAGTGTTCAACGCCAGTACATCTTTCACATTGACAGGTTGTGCTCATACCTTAGGGCCCTGTTGACCGCCTGTTTAGCACAGAGGTCAACTCATTATCATGAAGATTATTCTATGTCAGAGACAGAGATGGTTCTACTGGGTGTTTTATGCACCAGCACTTAAATTTTTGTAAACGGGATTTCCGCACCCCTGCGAGGGTATATAATGTAATAATGTCTGCATGGATCATAGTTAGGTCAGGTACCTTGAATGTTGACATCGGGGGAGTTCCTTTCATCGAGGGTTTTTTCATCTCAGGGGGTTAATGTGGCCTAACTAGTCAGGTTAATCTCCATTGAGTTTTTCCCTTCCAGGCTTCCTCCAAAGTGGTGGAAGGCGCTCTGATGATCTCGTTCATTGAGTAACCTCTTAGGATTATTGTAAATGACCATGCTAGGCTGTGTCTAAAGTTTCGCGGAATTCCGTCGAGTCTAAGTTAGTTTTTTTTAATTAATTAAATTTTTTAAAATTTAATTAATTATTTATTTTTTGAGCTTAATATTGTAAAAACTTCGTCTTTGGGAGAAAGATAGGGGTATGTGTGCTCAAAATGAATGGAATAGCACTCCCTACACCCACTGGCCAAGTTTCAGCTCAGTCGGACTAATTTTGCTATGTCTAAGTCCACTCAGAGTCAGTTAGAGTCAATAACAGCAATTTTAATTGCTGAAGTGATATTATTAAAATATCACAAAATCATTGTAATTTAGAGTTAGTAAGTGGATGTAAGGTGGAAAGTGGCAAGAAGAGGCCCTCCTAACCTACTCAACCCTTTCCCAACCTTTTCCTAACTTAATTCAACCTTTTAATTCACTTTTTCACTTAATTAAACCTTGCCCTAAGGGGGAATTCGACCCTTGACTAATTAATTCCTTAAAATCCTCCTTGGGGAGCTCAAGAGACACTCCACACATGTGGAGCGTTCCCCTAGACTTACCAAAACCCTAACCCATACCAAAAACCTAAC
>JASDQU010255705.1:11451-27440 GCA_032191745.1 Picea mariana
ATTATTGGATTAAATCCCCATTGTGGATTAATCATGTCATTATTATTATTATTGTTATTAGATTAATCCCCATTGAGGATTAATCATGTCGGTAATTGTATAAGGACCAAATCTCCTTTTGCGGATTGGTCATCGGACAATTACAAAGTGCAGAATAAGAAGTCGGCCCCAGCAGTTATAATGGAAGGCCCAGAATTAATTAAAGGTGGGTTTACCCACCCAGAGTGAGAGGTCGGCCCTGCCAGATGGTGACTCTTCACACGTGCCAGATTGATATGAATAAGAGGCTAGCGCCTCACTTCTTAGACACACTTCACTTGCTCATTATCTTATGAGGCAAGCTACAATTGGAAGTTGGAGAGAGGAGAAGAAGGGTGGNTGTGGATGTGTATTTCTCAGTGATCTTGTTCTTATTATGCTCTTATCTAATGAAATGCAAAGAACTATAATAATGGCATAAACATTAACAAGAGGCTCTTGCTTCGGATCCCCTCTCAAGCCGTGCACATGGTTGGTTCTCAAAGGCGTCTCGGCTTCTCTAGTCGATGACTATCTCCCCAGAGCGCCTCGCCCTGTTCAGTTTCTCCCTTGATGCATGCATCGCGCTATCTCTTGCCGACTAGACAAGTATTGAATCAGGCCATCGGAGAGAACATCTACAGACTGTACATTCATGTCACTTGGACCTCACCTCTGACGAGCCTGGGCTCAAAGATGCCCTTCTATCTAGAGCACTTTCTAGAACTGCGGGATGGCATTGTTGTCCAACCGCCTTATACACGCAGGCATTGGATGCACTCACTCAAGATCCCTTTGGAACAGCTCCGAGTCGGATCTCATACTCTAGATTGAGACGGACCACCATATACCACAGTCTGATGGGATCTACTAAACGTGCCACTTACAGGAGTCGGATACAGAGATGCACATCATCTTTAGGTGCCCCATATACTATGAGATCAGTGAATGCTACCATTGCCTCTATAGGGACTCGAGGGTGTTGACTCGAAATCTCGCCCCCTGTCAAAAATACTGCAAATGATTGCAAAGCCTATTTACTTATACTATGATATAATATTAATAGGTGGGATCCCAAATAAGAAAACACATAAATGTTATTTTCAAGCATTTCCCTCAACATACATACATATCTACATCATTTCGATGAAGGTTCAAAAAGTGATGACATTATTATTGGCATGCGTTGATGCACTTCAGGTTAATGCTTAATAGTAATGGTTGCTTCTCGCCATTCTTCAACTTGTTGACATAGCAATTATGAAACATGAAAACTATTTGATCTTACAGTATTCTTGATTGCACATATAAAAGAGGTTGGAATCATTCTTTTACATGCAAATAAGGATGAGTTGTAATGGGTGGAGGCATGATTTTTTATACTACATGGGTTTTTTTTATACTACATGGGTTTCTCATATACAAGACCTCACTATAAAATATGGTGTATCATGTTAATATGTTCATAATGGTTATATGTTACAACAAAAGGTTATGTTATGGAATAACATAAGTTTCAAGTCAAAAGGCAAAAGGGTTTGACATATAAGTGGCGCATATGCTTTTTTTATTAGTACAAATTTTTGGTTATTATATAGCATAAAACTTTGGTGTACATGGCATATGGTTGAAAAATACAATTGATTAAACCTTAGCTTATTCGTATGGGTGACAACTTGATTAGTTATTATGAAGTGACAAGTTGGAGCAGCAATGATTGAAAGGCTAAAGAGTTGATATAGCGTGTGAAATGTGCTTACATGGTGTTACCCACCAAGGTGCATGATGAACTTGTAACAGGATTAGCCTCCTAAGACTTAATCATGAGTGCATAACTCTAGAGTGTTTTTTTACTCATTAAATATTTCTTGCTTGAATTAATTTTTAAGCGAGTTATATTTTTTGAGTTTTTTCACTCACTTCCTCCAAAGCTTGAGTGTGTACTTATGGTTAGGCCTTAGCTTGGAAAATCTAAGTCTAGTGTCTAATGTGTATTACCATGTTGAGCATCCTCCTAGAGTCTCGTGGAAATGCGCCAAGTCCCCCTTAGGTTTTTTAATGTTTTATGCAAATAAAAAATTTCCCACAAAATCAAGATAATTTAATTGTAATTGATGAATAAGTTTAAAAAGTAGTACTAGGAGGCATTATATGTCTTGTGGGTATTCGTTTTCACACTCAAAATACCCACTTTACCTAAATACCACCTTTTCGAGGGTAAATATTGAGTTTTACTCAATAAAAAGTAATTTTCTCTTGAAAAAGGTAAATAAAAGACAAAAAGCAAATGCTATTTTTGTGGAAACATGTTGGAGACATGTTTTCAATTAACTCTCTCTCTCTCAGTTCACTATGACTTATTGGCACTTGAGAGTGATTTAGGGGAGTTTGGTATGAGTTAAGTGGGGAGTTCTCTCCACTTGATGGAGATCCCAAAGACTAATGCGCACCTCCTTGGCAGTGTGGCGCATTTGTGTAGTGGGTGTCAATCCCAAGGAAGGTCGCCACCTTCCCTTGGCGATGTGGCACCCTCTCATCCCCTTCTTCTCTCACTTGGGTCAATTTAACTCATGATTGAGGAGAGGTGGCTTCAATTCGTTTGTCATTTCCATCTTGGGATGTGCACCCTCCCTCCTATTTTAACAAGTTATTTTCTCCATTTCTAACTAGTTGGAGTAGGGAAGAACGCTTGTAATAGATTGTATTTTCGATAATTTGTGGAATAAAAGAGAAGACTTTGGAGGTCATATGGTGGCTAGCATTCTTTGTGTGGATGTTTGATGTTTAGCAATTCATATATGAGGTCTGTTGACCACCTATTTCGACTAGGGGTCAACTCCATGTTCCATGAAGATATGTACGTATTGGTACGACCATTTTGAAGACTTTTTCTCAACAGGGCAAATTTTGCCCCCGACACGCTATTCTATGTAATCGGAATTTCCGCTCCCCTACATGGGATAATATTGTAATATGCTAGCATGAGTCAATTTTTGTCTAGTTGCCTAGGACTTTATCATTAGGGAATTCCTTTCATCGAGTGTTTTTTTTCCTCAGGTAATTAACCTTGCTTAACTTCAATTTTAATTATCCTTGATTTTTTCACTCACAATAATTCTCCAAAGTGGTGAAAGGCGTTCTAATGATCGAGCCCAAGGGGTGACTAAGGTCTAGAAGCATTGTAAATGACCATGCTAGACATCTCCTAGAGTCTTGCGGAATTCCTTTAAGTTTTGATAGGATTTTTTAAATAATTAAAATTCCCGCAAACTAGGGATTTTTAATTATTTTTTATGTAAAATGTAAAAAAGTGGTCCTTGGGGATTTTGTATAGGGGTATGAGTACTCAAATCAAATGGTTTATGAATCCCTACATCCTTGGACCAAGTCTCAGCTCATTTGGACAATTTTTTCTAGGCCATTGTCCATGAGGAGTCCAAGTCGATCAAAAATCAGCATGTAATTGGATAAATTAAAATAGCCAAATTTTGTAAAAGTCACAAAAGTCATGAGAGAGAGTGGGAAAAGGATTCCTAATGGTGAAAGTGATTTTCCACTTAGAAAACACCCCCTTGACCATTTTCTAAGAAGAGGGGCACCCCCTTGCTCATAAACTCATGAAAAATTAAAAATAATGCAAGAGGGCCCCCAAAACTTTGGGTATACCCCCCTTTGACCCTAACTACCCTTTTGGTGAGTGGGAAAGGTGTTTTCTCCTTTCCTCACTCACCCCTCATCAATGTTGTACATGTCGTATCGGGGAAAGTGTCAGCGAGGGTCCGAAATGTAACTTCTCGACGACATCGGCAAAAAAGGTCGGAATATCTCGGAAAATGTCGCAAGACCTTAAAAAAATAAAAAAACACTCATTTTTTCAATTTTTTAAACTTGTAAAGTAACAACAACATCTAATAAACACTTTGCTACATAAATATGAAAATACAACCAATAAACAAGATGCATAAGATGTCAAGTGGTCACATATCGTTACTAAACTGAAAATTCTGAAACATATTCCTGATAGGATGATAGTAGATACAATATCACATCAAATGATCAAAATAAATGTATCTCATGAGATGAATCATCATGAGGCATCCAGATACTAAATAGTACATGATAAAATGAAAATGATAGATCATAGGAATCCAAATCATTGATTCCCTCTAGGTTGTGTTGCTCTGGCCCTTTTATGGGTAAAGGGCACCAATTTTCCTCTGGAAGTAGTAGGTGGTCGTGGAGGTACTCTAGATGAGCTTGGAGTGGAAGCTNCTAGGCTGTGTTGCTCTGGCCCTTTTATGGGTAAAGGGCACCAATTTTCCTCTGGAAGTAGTAGGTGGTCGTGGAGGTACTCTAGATGAGCTTGGAGTGGAAGCTCCAGCTACTTCAGATGCTCCATCTGAGGTGGTAAGTGATGGGGACGAAGTGGAAGGAAAAGTGTGTTGCCTCCTCCCAGTCCCAACAGACCCAAGTCCAACTCCAGGTATGGCTCTTCGTGGAGGTGGCAGTGGCATTGGATCCACTGGAAGTCCAATCTCCTCCTCAGCCTATGTATCCACTGGAAGTGGAACATCGTCCTCCTCCTCCTCCTCCTCCTCTACTGTCCCATCCTCCCTCAAATCATCTGCATGCTCCTCCAACCACTCGAGGGCCTCCTCCATCTCAGGCTCCTGAATCTCCACCCTCCACTGACTGGTGGTGTCAATCTTATCCAATGAAATGGCTTCTATGTCAGGTTCTTTGTCAAGTTGCTTAACCCACAACCTTAGATTGTAGTAAACATATACCAAGTCATTAAGGCACTGGGTACCTAACCTATATGAACATTGAGAGCTATAGTTAGTGATGGTAAATAAATAGTAAATACTAAATTGTAAAAATTAAAATTAAAAAAAATATAAACAATTAAAATTTTGATTGTTGCATATTCCCGACATATTCCCGACATTTCGACACATTCCGACACATTCAATGTGTCGCGACACATTCAAAATGTCGGAAGTGTCACGACATTTCCCTTCAAAAATTTTGGGCCAGTGAAAATGTCGGTGACATATCCGACATTTCCAAAATCTCGGTGATATATTCAACAATGCCCCTCATCCCTCACTCACCTCACTAATCCTAAAAGTGCGCCCCCCTTGAAGAGACACTCCCCCCGTGGATGGATGACACTTGGAGCTCATCCAAGTGGGGTCTCTCCTCTCCCTTATCTATAAAAAAGAGCCTCTCCTCCTCATTTCATCATCAATTCTTAGAGAAAGTCTATTATGCCAAAATTTCTCCCATTCTTTCCCCTCTCTCTGTCATGTTCTCATTGCAAATCTTGCTACAAGTATTTGTAGCAACATTTTGTGGATAATAAAGGAAGCTTTGGAGGATCTATTGTGTGCATTGGGAATCTTCTTGATGCTCTTCATGGTGTTTGTGAGGTGATACTATGCATTTCATTTCTTGTATTTTCTTGTATTCACTAGTTTAACTTGGAGGCCCAAGCAAAGTATTTTGCTTGGGAGTAATTAGTGGGAGTATTACTATTAATTTTGTGGCAGTTTCTTTTCAAGCTTGCAAAGTACTTTGTATGCTTTTTTAGATGCTCTCACCTCCTTTTGTCTTGTGTAGCAAGAGATATACATGTTTGCAGGTCACTAGAGGATTGGAGTGATTTTTAGAGTGGAAAACTCACTCATTCAATCAACCAAAGTTTCCATTGTTTTCCTCCTTTTGTATCCACCATTCTCTTTTCTTTCATAAGCACTTATTTGCTTTATAATGGTCATTTAAACTCACTTATATTTTCAGATTTCTCTACTTAAATTTATGTTTCATTGGCCTAATAAAAGTTAACAAGTCTTTGGTGTTTGTAGCATTTTCTAGCAAAAAATACCTTGTTGATTTTTATGCAGATTTTCAACAAGGAGGAGGAAGTGCTACTTGTTTTCAGCCCCCGAGGCACTCCAAAGGCATTCTAAAGTTGGAATATCAAATCCCTCTTCGTCTTCCTTTTCTAAAGTGTTGTAAGCAACCCAAAAAGACTCTCTTGGGTTTGCTTCTCTCAAGAAAGATAAAAATCTGATATTGTAATAACTTAGGAAATATTGTCCACACCTTGCAAAGAGATTGGCCTAAGCCATCCTTGCAAAATCGTGAAGGCTAGAGTTAGATTTATTTTTCTTGCATTTCCTTCAATATACCCACCTTGGCCAAAACGGTAGGCTAGTCCTCCACTTGTGCCATTGTTGTGGGGTTGCTCTTTATTTCTAAGTCTTTTAATTTTCTTTCATTATACACACCTTGGCCAAAACGGTAGGCTAGTCCTCCACTTGTGCCATTGTTGAGGTTGTTTTTGCTTTCTTGTCATTTAAATTATTTTATTACACCCACCTTGGCCAAAACAGTAGGCTAGTCCTCCACTTGTGCCATTGTTGTGGGGTTGCAATTTAAATTTCCAAGTAATTTTCAATTATTATAAAAGTAATCATATTTGTGTTCCATCTTTGCCCCATATTCTCTCCCCTTGCCACTTTGTGGATCCTAGGTAACAAGAAAGGGCAAAGGTTTGGAGTTCAGTAATTAGGCATCCAAAATTTGATTGTTTCAATCACCAAAAAAGGTGTCTTGGGAGGCTACAAGGGGTGTAAGTCGGGGACGGCTTCATGGCACTATGTGTCCTCCTTGCTTGAACGCCCAAGCATTCTGGGTTGACCTATGGAGCTAGGGAAGGGCCTTGTTTTCCCTTCTTCTTGAACACCCAGCAATTCCTTTTGGTTGAAGGAATAACCTTTTGGGGTAGTCACATAGTCTAGGCTTGTATCTATCACACTTTAATCCCCCTAACCCAAGAGAGACCTAAAACGTATTAAAATTAACCTACACACTACTCTCACAACATTGCACTTCAAGTTTTCAAAGCAATTTCAATTTCATCAAGTTGTGCAATTTTACATTTCAAGCAATTTATTTTTCATGTGATTCTAATTTCCAAGCAATTTCATGTTTTAAGTCACTTTCTCTCATCGTGGATGTTTACATGTTAAAAGCACCTCTATTTTTGTAGTAAGCATTTTTTATTCATTTGGAGATAATTGTATAAAGCTAGTATTCGTTTCATTATCTAATCCATTGTGTAGATATTTCACTATCTAATTTGTGGTTGTATAATCATTTAGTTGTTCATTTCATTATATATATATTTTATGTTGTATGTCAATTTGTAGATAATATTCATAATTAGTTTAAGTGCAAAATAATTTCTTTTATTCTTTGTGGATGTCCCATAGCATCATTTATTTTGGTATAATTGTAATCTTTTGTATCTCTCATTGACTCCATTTATTTATCTTTAGGCACTAGTCTTAACATTGTTTAGTGGATAAGGGGTGTGCTTGTCATTGAAAGTTTGCATTGCTTTGAGTGTTTATCATTGGGTTGGGTCTCCCTAGCCTAAGAACTAAAATTAACTCCTAGATCATCTAATCTATCTTAACATAGTAAGTAGAGTCTACCCCCCTTGGCTTCCCTAGGAGTGAGCCTAGACGGAAGAGGTCTAGATTGAGGTGAAAGTGGGTCTAGACTTAGGCTTGTGCCTCTAAGGACACATCAAGTGGGTTGGAGACTTCTCCACGTTAGTAGGTGTGTATAAGGACGGCTACAAGGTCCTCATCCTTGAAGAAGTGGTTGGACTTGTTTGTACCTTCCACAAGCTTTAAAGCTTCTGAGAACGTAGTCCCTCAGCTTGTCACCAAAGAAGGACTCCATAGCCCAGAAGAAGTTTCACCTTGCAGGCTTAATCTCTCTCTCTTTCTCACAAAAATTCTACATCCTCTTTTGGTTGCTTGGTTGCATGCAAGTATTTAGATCTAATTTTCATTTCAAATCTTTAAGATCTAAGTTTGCATGCAAAGATAGGTTAGATCTAATTTTGTACCTTAAAGTTTCATCTCAAGGATAGATCTAGCATAGGAAAAGTTACTTTTAGCATGCTTCTTTCTTCAAAATTTTAAAAGGCTAAAGGTAGTTCTTTTTCTAAGGGCCTTAAATCTATATTTGGAAAACTTAGTGCCACTTTGTTTGCTGTCCTAAAACAGCAAACAAAACCATTAAGAAAGTGTGTTTAAATCTTGCTTTCTTAGTTTCTAACTCACTAGTTTATCATAGGCTTTCTTGAATAAATCTTGCCCATCTTCTAACACCTTTTTGCAGACTGTCCCAAAGTAATTTGGGGCATTTTCCTCCACAATAACTTGCTGTTTTTACAGGTTTAGCAAACATCCAAGGGAAACGCTGCCCGTTTTCAAGGAAACGAACCTTCCAAGACCACTCGAGGCACCTAACTTTCTTCTAAAACCATTTCTTTCTATCATCTTGTAAGTTTGATGGTCCCCCACTAATAAAAGGGCCACAAACCTACTTCAAAGATCATTGTAACCTCAAATAAATAAGTGGACTACTCAGCGCCCATCTCAATCCCCCCTACTCCGGGAGGAGTTGCCTCTCTGTCTCATTTTTGTGGTGTGTTTCAGGTGCTTTTCATTTCACTAATCTAAAAAGATAAAATAAACCTTAAATAAACACACAACACCACACAACATTTAATTAGTTTCCTTTTGTAGTTTAGTTATCTTAGATTTCTTTTCTACAATTTACTTTTCAGCATTTCAAAGTTGGAATAAACCATCCCCTCAGCTCCCCTCAGTATGTTCACACAAAACCGGGGCTGGTTAGTGTGGATTAGTTTTAATTAGGGAAATATTTAAGTAGCTATTGCTTGTTTGGAAACGCAAGAGGGTTTGTGTAAGAAGTTTAGCGGGAACTTTGAGATCTAGGTTCTCCTCGTCGGACCTCCCACATTCTCTTGAGCTTGTGTGTGAAGTCAGAGGGATACTCTCCCTGTTGGACATTCGGCAAGCTCAACCTCCAATCTAAGGGATAGCCTCTTAGAGGCCACATCTAGTTTAGATTTATTTTCTACAACACTTGGCACACATTGCACATAAGGTGGCTTGCAAACACAAGAGTCGCTTTCACAATAAACTTAATCAACTCTAATTAAAAAACTTTACAAGGACATTTCACACGGAAATCTTCATTCGGTGGCATTACATATATATTACAATTTGGCACTGGTCTCATTTACTTTACTTTTACAGCCATTTACTTCAAGCTTTTACAAAGTCAAGCATTTCAATTTATCTTGAAATATTTTATTGCTTATTGTCATTTACTTGCTAGTATCATATCTATTTATCTTTCATGCAAGTATCTTTTATGATTTGAATATCTTTTCCATAAGCAATTATAGTGAATGAATGATATATGCTATTGGTGTAGATTTACTTATTGTTATATTGTTCTTGTTGCAATAAACTCCTAGATTCTAATTGTGCTTAGATTTAGTTTTGAGCCTTAGATTATTTTCATTAGGGACTACCCCCCTTGGCTTCGTTGGAAGTTGGCCTTGACGGAGGAGTCAAGGATCAAGTGACAACACCTTGACTCGAGACTTGCCCCCAAGGACACACCCAGTGAATGAAGGTTTCTTCCACGCTACCCGAGGTGTGTATAAAGGTGGCAACACATGGAATTTGGTATTAGCCTACAATCGGTTGTATGGCATATTGTGTATATGTTGACAGCTTATGTGAATTGTTTAAAGTGACGAGTGGCATGTACATTTGAGTTTGTTTGGAGGCCAACGTGATGGGTTGGCCATGCAATTAATTTGCTAGGACGTGGTAATTAATTCCACAGTCCCACGTATACCAGCCTTCACTCTGCCTTGGGCGTTGGTCATTTCATTTGGTTGCTGTTGTGGAGAGGCAGAGCTCAATCCTGGTGTGGAAACTTTGTTCCCGGTGGTTGCAACAATCGTTTTCATCCATAAGCACTGGTATAAAAAGAGCTCGAGCCCAAGTATGCAAATATCATCTTGTTGAGCATCACTTGCATAGATTTTGCACAGTAATAGTTCATTAATGGCTCTGGTTCTTGATTGGTTGTTGAGTATGCTTCTTTTTCCCCTGTTTTTCGCTCTTAATCAATTAATGGTTCAAGGGTTTCTGAAATGGTTACTCTGTGATGAATCTTTCTTCGCTCCATGCTTTCACTTTCCATTTATTTTTATCAGTATGCTTGTTGGAGTAAACCCATTTGGAATTTATTGGAATTATGACCTAGGTTCAAGTTTTCGTAGTCTTTCCTCTATTGTCTGGTGTCCCAGTTTGAAAATATGGTTTTGATGCAAGATTTTCATTTTAAATATGGGTCTTGAGTTATTAAAAAATTCTAACTTGAAAAGGGTGTATTCGCATGCAAATATTTGCACCCAACCCTGTTCATTTGGCATAAGTCATGGTTGTGTAAGGGTTATGACTAGTATTGAAATATTTTGTTGGCTCAAAACTGGGTTTTGAGACCTCAATGGGTATTCAAAATAGTAAATTGTTTGTTAGCCTATGGTTTACCTTAACCAATCACTAAGTCTAATTGTCACCTATATTTGTATTATTCATTTAGGATATTAGTAATATATCCTCAAGTGATGACTAATGAGTTAGTTAAGATTGCCTAGCCTACTCATCATGCATGATTTTAGGATCTAGAGAAAATCTCTCTATGAGGTGGCATCACCCATTGTACTATAAATATGTAACATTGGTGTGAATACAAAAAGTGTTGGCTAGTGAGCCTTTTCCGTCATCTTGTTGTTCATGTCTATATTTTATCAATTGGTATCAAAGCTCCTATAGTTTTGAGGGCCTAGTAGATTTGTAGTTGGCCATGAGAATCTAATGTAGTTAGTTGGCCATGAGAATATAGATTAGGCCATAGAGTCTATTGGCCTCGTGAAGAAGGTTTGACCATAGGAGAGTAAATCAAAATTTCTATTATGTATGTACAGTTCTGGTGTTTATGAATGAAAAGAGGAATTCACAAATTGTTGTGTGTTGATTCTGTGTGTTTATGCATGAATACATGGATATCTGGTGGATGTTTAGTTAATGTGAATGATTACTTATTACTGTGCAAGAATCCTGATAGAAGCCAGTCAAATCTGTGTGAATGGTTGTAAGAGAAATAACGAAGTGTTAATTTGTTTAGTGTGCAGAATTGGGTATAACTTTTGTGAAAGAGTTCCAGTTCCGATTGAGATCTAAAATAGGTTAGAATCTATGCAAGAGATTCCAATTTCTGCAGAAGTCTATAAGACTTAGAAAAATCCAGTGAAGGATTGGGAAATATGTGTGATTATGTGTAGATAATCAAGGTTCTGGATTAGAACTGTGTGAGCTTGGATATTGCTTTGCATTGAACGGTAGTTCAATGGAGGATCGAATTAGACCTGAGTTGAGTTTGGGCGTTGGTAATAGAAAAACACTCAGCCAATATTTGTGTCAAAGCGTAGTCAAAACAATGAGGAGAGATCGTCATAGAGGTACAAAGGACCAAACCTATCTTTGTTGAAGACCGTTTGGAGAATCTGGAGAATGCGATGAAGATAAGGGTTTTTAATAGTGGCATTATCTTATCAATTTCGTGCAGATTCAAATTTTGGGCATCGATTTGGGAATGTGCTGCAAATGAGATTCGATCCCTCTGATCGAGATCTATTTCTAAATAAATTAAGTGTTTTGGGAGATCACACATTAAAGATCTTGTAGTTGTGAGCATGTTGACCTCAGTTACCTAAGTGATCTGGAGGTTACGTTGTTGAAATCGCTGAAAGGAAATCATTCTAGAGGAAACACAGTTGGGGTGAGATCCTGGTCAAATAGTGATGCAAGATTAAGTGTCCCCACTCGCACAGAAGAGGGAAATCGTCATTAAGGTAAACAACGAACCGAAGCATTGTTTGAAGTGATCGTTGGTTCCTTTCCAAGATTCGAATCAGTCTTGGGTTCATTGTGAAAGGATGAATGCATTCCCAAGAGGTTATATAGAATAGCCACGAATTTTGGAGTCGGTCGTTGAGAACTATGTGAAGAGGGGCTTAACAGAATTTTTCTTGCTAGAGGAGGAATTCACCCTCATGTTCTTTCAGAAGCTGAGAAAGAATCGTCATCACTATATTCATAGATTGTAGACTCTCATTAATCTTTATTGCAGGTTTTCATCGGTCCATTTGATTGCAAATAACCATCATATCTTGGTATCAGTCTGCACTAGCAACCAATGATCTACCTATTAAAAAAATCAAATTGCAGCGATTTTATAGCATCAATCCATCCCGTGCGCTCCTTTTCCACATGGCTTCTACAACAAACGGTGGAAACGAAGGGAAGCTTGCACTCAGAAAACCCTTGTCTGATTGCGCAGCAGAGGACGTATTAGAGCAGCAGAGGCGCATTGAAGGACAGACGCACTCTCACCGACCTGCAACATCCAATGTGGCCTTCTATTTGGAAACAGTGAATTCAACCTTCTCTTTTTCCGATCCGTGCATCCTGATCCGCCATCTGCTTCCAGATCGATATCCACCCGTCCACTGAAAGGAGATCGGTCCACGAGTTTGTCTCAGATCAGTACAACGAGAATTCCCCTTTGTGATCTTGAATACTGTGCACTCGAATCTCTTCATCGACTACTACAGTAGTTTCAGCGCCACAGTCTGGCTTGCATAACCTGTTAAAAAAAAATTGGGTAAAGCAAATGTTAAGGCTTCTTCATCAGTGATACTTTGGATGTCTTTATTAGTTGAATATGGGCTCACTTTTTCTTGAAGTATAGTTGACCTTTCTTCTAGGCTTAGCTTTTTCTCATAAACCTTGTGAAAATATAGTTGAAAATCTTGAAGATTTGTAATAGTGAGTGATAGCTCGTGTTGAGATAGTTGAGATATGAAGACTTATGATGAAGTTATATAACAAATGTATTTGGGTCTGGTCATAAGAATGATACTCAAAATAAAATTGAAGTCGTTTTCTTTGTGTCCTAGATTCGCCCGAAATTGAATAAGGGGATTTTAGGAACACTTTGCATTGTGTGCGATGGTGAATGATTCCTTGAATGTTTTATGATCTGATTTATGTCTAGTTTTGACATTATCACACACATATGGAATACAAAGATGGTTAATGAAATCAATGCACATGATTAATACCATTCAAGCACATGCAATCAAAGCACCTGCAATCAAGTAGCCACGAAGAACATTCAAGCATTTTAATTGTCAACATCAACATTCAACAATGATTCTACATCAATCATTGAAAGGGAAAATCAAGTAAATGAAGCATTGTTAAGCTTCAAAATTGAAGATCATTTGCTACTTGCAATAGTTTATTTGTAAGAGTGAAATCAAATTTAAATTGAATTGAATTGTAATTTTTGGGTGCATTCTCGGTTGAACCCAACACCCACAACTTGCTTGTGTCATTCTATTCTTGAGTCTATAGGTTCAGTGGTTAAAACTCAAATCATTGTAAACATCAAAGTTTGAGTGCATTTTTGGTAGTATCTAACACTCACACCTTGTTGTAAGCGAGTGCGAGAAAGCGAATTAAAGAATACAAGCAAGTGACTTCCTAGAAACAAATTCAAGCAAACTTGAAGTTCAAGTGAGCAGGTTACAAATGGAGCGAAGTCTCGAATTATTAGAGTTTCTGAACACTCTAATAAACACCATTGAAGGCAACACAGTAATATTGAACAAAGCAACTCTTCAATCAGCGCTAACTTGTTTGCAAGTGACAGAAGCTAAAGTTAGACTTCTTCAATCTCAATCCCAACTATTGAACGATGAGCTGATAGATCTCAAAAATCAACAGCCAGTGAAGTGTTCTAAACTAGTTTTTGTTCAACACAACCCTCTCTATGATGATGAAGATGATGATGTTGATGTTTTTGATCAACATATAGTGAAGGGGCAACTCAATAAGACAACTCCAAATGCAGAAAAAGATGAAGCTATTTTTGAACCTACATTTCAAGAGTTTTCTTTGGAGTTCAATGAAGAAAATCTTTCAATGATGAAACAACATATAGTAAATCCACTTCCACAGATTTCAAAGCAACAGGTTCAGAATACTATGTCCAAGCCCATCATCAGACCTTGGGAAGAAATCAACTACAACAAGAATAGAAAAGGACTTGGATATGACAAGGAAGTTACCTTTCATATTCTCGATTATTCCAAACCAATCCAGTTCCAAAGTGCTAGATTCCTTCAAGAAGTTTCAATTTCACCTGTTATAGTTCAACATCAGAATGCAAAGTGTCAACATTGTAATCGAGTTGGTCACATGGAGAATCAGTGTTTTGATCTCCATCCTTGCCAGCATTGTGGCAAGCATAACCATTCTTCAGACAGATGTTCAACACTGAAGAAACCTGCAAGATTGAAGATTCGTTATAAGTGGATCGATCCTTGGCAGTGTTCATCAACAACCAAGCGATTATATAAGTCTTACCGTAGAATTCAACTTCGAGTAAAAACCAATCTTGCAGCACATAGCCTTTTGTACCTCACATAAGTGGTCCCCTTATGGCGTAGCTTTTAAGCATGGCCCTCACGGGATGAAAAAACCTGTGGTTTTTTCCGCATGCCCACTTCATGTTGTACACAAAAATGGAATAAGTATGATACTCTCTCAATCCTAGAAGGGGGAGTACAATGATGTAATTCTTATTTACCTTAAGGGGGAGAGTTCAAAAATCAAATGACGATGGTTCGTGAAACCACTTGTGGTCTCTCCTTTCAGCTGACAAAAGGGGGAATTGAAGATGGAATTGAAGATGGTTGTCAAACCGAACGTTTTGACCACAAATATGCCAAATGAGCATGAAATTTTCCAAATGGGCAACTGCAGTCTATAGATGGCAAACTATGTGATCCGAAAATGATCTTTTAAAGACTTGGTTGAGTTTTCAGCATGTGTTAAATTACCATTCAAAATCTTAAATGAGGAAGGAGATGTTATTGAAAGAATGTTGCAGCCATCATAAAGAATACGAAACAGAAAGTAAACATTAAGAATAGCAAACCATAACCCCAATATTGTTAAYGGAGTTCGACAAGTTTGCCTACRTCTCCGGGCCTTTGTCTTAGTGGGGGAGACTTTCTTATTAATCTTCAATGTTGCAAAATTACATCGGAAGTATCTCAAATGGATTACAAACTGGTATGGCTATGTTTTKCTTGACCTCAAGCATCCAACACAACTGACGGCGCTGAAAAAGGTTGAGCATAGCTCCCGGAAATGGCCTCCAAAGTTTGCTTCCTTAATGGCTTCCCTGCATAAAAATGGCATAGGCTTCCAAAATCTTCAGCATTCTGTAGTTTCTAAACCTCCTAATGTTGTCAAAAACCTCTGATTCTAATAGATTTGGAGTTGGAGGTCATCTCCCAACTTCCCCCCAAGATCCGGCCTCATCCAAATCCTCAATTTTGGGCAAAAATCAGCATAAAAATCCAAACCTTAGGAAAAAAGCCCACTTTGCAAAAATATTCGTGCTAGCCCCTTTGCGTTGGGCTCCTGGTCGTATGGGTTGCTGCCATATGGCCTTGGGTTCGGCGCTTAACCTCTGGCCTCGATCAAAGCCCTTGGTCCTCGGCCCTTAGTCCTGTGTGGTGGCCATGTGGCCAAACCCCGTGCCCTAAACCTTGTCCAATTCTTGGTCCTGTTATCGCACAGTTTGTAGGAAGGGTTTTAGGTAGCTTGAGTCAAGGCTTCAAACTGGCGTAACAGGAGCTTCCCCACCCACTGTCACCTCGATGGGGAGCTCTTTCTATTTAGGATGGCTAGTCCAAGGGAGACGTCCCTCGTAATCTAGGTTTCTTGAAAGGACTAAAGGTTTGATGGATCAAGATAAGAGATTCCCTTTCACAGATTACTGCCAAGAATGAGATAGTCAAAGAAGATCTTCCACTGAATGGCACCTGTTTGCGAGACAAGACAAATAACTAAAGAATGTGCTGCAGTGGTTAGTACTTCAAAATGTCAATGACTATCTTTAACATATATATGAGCAAT
>JASDQU010255709.1:0-15984 GCA_032191745.1 Picea mariana
CCCTACCCTAGCTAGCAACAACACCACCACCACTGGGGGTAGACGAAAGAAGAACGAGCCCACAACTCCACTTCCTCCCTGAGCTCAACCTCCTTGCGCACTATGAAAAATAGAAGGACACCCCACTAACAGATGTCTTACTCTTCCCGAGTTACGCAATCTGATCCAATTCCCTTGAGTAACCACATTACTCACCACTCCACCAGGTACATCCACTGCTACTATGGATTCCTCAACCACACACAATAAAGGGTTGTGAACCAAATTCGCTTGTTCCATCTGTTCAAAATATGGCCACTACACTCATCATTGCCCTACTCTACCTCAATTTCGCCAAACGTTAGCCGCAGTACACCAAACATCTTGGCCAGAGCCCTCTCAACCACTCCCTACTAAGGCTCACATTACTGATATTCGATATATTTCAACGTCTGTCCCCGAGCGAACGAGGTACCCTCCACATTATCGGGACATTCACTTTATGTCCAGTGCTCCCTCGCACCCTGTACACGATATCCCGTCTACGTCCTCACCACTTGAGGAAAATAACATTTACCCATTGAAAGTTCCCCCTGTCACCTCCTAGGATCCCCTGTATTCTCTCATTTTTCAGTGCGACGAAGATATCCTGGAGGAACTCACTACCCCCAATTGCCCATGGAATGTGCTCCATCATCAAGCACTTTTTATTTCAAAGGAGGCCTTTCACCCTCCTATCCAATCCTCCATGTGCGTAATCGAAACCAAGGATTTTATTCCTTTGGGGCATATAGACTGGTTCAACAACCCTACCCCTGCCCTAGATGATTTTGAAGAAGGAAACATGGCCAACATCTCCCCCACCGTCAAAATTGACATTTCCATTAAACCAAGAATCGTAGAAGAAATCACCATTGACGCCACATGCTCCCCTCGAGAACTCATTGCTTACAAATCTCTCTTTCAGGAATACTGATATATTTTTGCATGGTCATATACGGAGATGCTTGACCTTGATCAGTCTATAGTCGAACATTGAATCGACACTTGGCTAGATGTCGCCCCTGTTCGTCAAAATCAACGCCCCCTTCATCCATCCAAAGTTGCGGCTATCAAAGCCGAAATTGACAAGTTATGCGTTATCGGGTTCATTTTCCCCATTGCAATCACCTCGTGGGTCTCCAACCCCATCCCCGTTAACAAAAAACAGGGAACTATTTGTGTCTACATAGACTTTCACAATCTCAACCATGCTTGTTCCAAAGACAACTTTCCAAACCCTTTCATTGACCAAATTATCGATGATTGTGTCGACCACGAGGCATTATCCTTTATGGATGGGTTCTCCGGCTACAATAAAATCCAAATCCATCCAGCAGATCAATACAAACCCGCTTTTACTACCCCTTGGGGTACCTTTTCTTATCGCATCATGCCTTTTGGACGAAAAAACGCCAATGCTACGTTTCAATGGGCCATGACCTATGTTTTTCATGATCTTGCTCATATCATCCTTGCTTATTTGGACAACCTCACTACTCGGTCCAAAACGCAAACCCAACATCTAGACGACTTATGCATCATTTTCCAACGATGTCGCCAATTCAATATCCGCTTGAACCCCCTCAAGTGTGTATTTTGCATCACTGTCAGGCACCTCCTCGGGTTCATTGTCTCCCAACACAGAATCACTGTGGATCCCCTCAAGGTCCAAGCTATCACAAAAATTCCACCACCGAGGAATTTACGCCAACTGCAAAACCTACAAGGTAAAGCCAAGTTTTTACGTCACTTTTTCCCAGACTACACCACTCGCGCACATGGTTTTCTCTGCTTACTATGTCATGATATCTCATTTCAATGGGACGAACATGCTCAAACAACTTTTGATGATTTAAAATCTACCCTATCCATTACCCCTTTGATTAGTCCCCCAAACTATGTGTTTGGTTACTCTGCGAAACCGAAGATTCTGGGTTCGATCCCCAGTGGAGTCGCCAATTCTGTTGTTGGGAAATAATACCCTATGGACTAACAAGCTAGGGCTAAACTTGTACGTAGATCATGACCTCAAAGAAAAACACTTTTAACCTATCACCCCAATGCTCAAACCCCTTTTTCACACACAAGCATGGAAAAGACCTACTAACCTTTTATATCGATGTTTGATGTAGATCCTCCGTTGCGCTTTATCTTCTTTCTCTCGCTACTCCTTCCAAATTCAATCCTGCAATCAAGACAAAACACTACGCATGCATGCTATTTTTCTATCTAAGGGTTAGAGATTAAGCATAAATCGAATAAAATATATATCACTCGTATATTGGGACGGGAAAAATATTCTTTTATTAATCTCAAGATGAATCAACTTACAATAAGTATAGAGACCGGCCACCGTTCCTTGATCCTGATCCTGGGCTCCTCCTCTTCTTTGTCCTCCAACTGCTTTGCTTGAATTCTCCTTAAGCTTGAGGAAAGGCTAAAGGGTTGGGACAAATGGATTCGACAATTGGGCAGAGTTTCTTTGCTATCTTTTTCCTCTTCCAAATAGTACCCCTACCCCTTCTTTTATAGGCTAGAAGGAGCTAGGGTTTTGGACGAACTCTCGGCCATGCATGGCTGGGAGTTCCAGTTAACTGACCCAAAGCTTTTTGTCACGTCGGCAACTTTCCTGTTTTTGTGCTTTGTTAGGTAAACGCGGGCTGTAGTGGGCCAGCCAACGTTCCAACGCGTGCAGTAGAAGGCCTACCAGCGTTCCAACGCGCCCAGTAATGGGTTAGGGCATGGGTTACTTAATTTAAGAGGTTTTTCAAGAGTTTGTTCAGCATGGCTTTGGCAAGGAAAGGGTATGAGTTGGCCTGATGCCAGGTAAGCATGTATAGTGCAATTTAGGGTTATAACACTATGATTGTGGTTACTTCCTCTACCTATCAGTCTCAGTTGTCTCAATAGCAAGAGTCCTCTTCCAATTAGGGGATGATGGGTGTGAACATGTCATTTACTACATTAGTAAAAACCTTTCAAGGCCACCCTTAAAGTATTATCATGATGAGAAACTCGAATTAGCAGTTGTCCTCACAGTCCAAAAACTACGACATTACACTATGCTTCGAACTACCAAGGTCATAGCAGATTACAACCCCATGCAATACTTGCTTAGTCGAAGTTAGATTAATGGCAAATTTGCCCAATGGATCGTTATCCTCCAGGAATACGATCTAGATTTCTCTACTCCCAAAAGCAAGAAAGCTCTATTCCTAACCGAACTCATTACGACTTTTCCCTCAAACACCAAAGCTTCCCCCATAAATGAGGATTTCCCTGACCAACACCTCTTCTTCATCCCCTCCGATGACCCCTAGTACGACGACCTCCTCGTCTACCTTCACACACAGAAGTTTGGGTCTCATCTCTCTCAAGATGATCATCGACACATCCACCACCAAGCCCCCAAATACCTCCTCATCAGAGACGTTCTCTATCGACGTGGGGTCGACACCATTCTTCGTCAATGTCTTACCATCGACGAAGCTGACATAGTCTTGAACGATTGCCACAATGGCGCTTGCGGTGGTCACCTCTCGGGTATGTCCACCGCCCAAAAAATCATTCGAGTAGGGTACTTCTGGCCCACTTTGTTTCATGATTGCATCCACGTTGTCAAGCGATGCGACAAATGCCAACTTTATGCAAACAAAGCACGAGCACCACCAGGTCTTCTACATCCAGTCATCATAGTCGGCCCCTTGTGTACATGGGGCATAGACTTCATGACTTGCCATCCCCCATCTAATAATGTATACAAGTACATTGTCGTGGCAATGGATTACTTTACCAAATGGGCCAAAGCCATGCCCACATTTAACAACACCATTGACACAACAACGCGTTTCTTCTTCAACCACGTCTTAACCCGATTTGGAGTCCCGCTACAGTTAGTCTCTGATCATAGTAAACACTTTAAGAACGATATCTTTGTGAAACTCTCCTCAAAGTTAGGCTTCACCCATGAGTTCACCTCCCCATACTACCCTCAATCCAACGGATAGGTCGAGGTGGTCAATAAAGTCCTCAAAACCATGCTACAACGTACCGTCAACAAACATAACACCAACTGGCATCATATGTTGTTTTCCACTTTATGGGCTTATCGCACGGCGGTCAAAACTGCCACCGGTTTTACACTATTCCACCTCATCCATGGGATCGAAGCCACCCTCCCTATCGAGTGCGAAATCCCCACATTACGCACTTCCATTGAACTATTACGTGACACTGCTCCAATGGAGCAGCGCCTGTTGACCTTAGAGTCGTTTGATGAAGATCGTCGATCTTCATTACAACATAATGAGGCAACTAAAAAATGTTCCAAAGCCACCTTCGACCGCCATGTCAACCTTCGCTCATTTAACGAAGGTGACCTTGTGTTAGCCTATGACATCACCCACGACACTCTCGACCATGGGAAATTCGAGTCATTATGGCATGGACCCTACATCGTCCAACACTGCCTCACTAAAGGCGTCGACATATTGGCCTCTCCAGAAGGCTACCCTCTAAAAGAACCCATCAACGGGTTGTACTTAAAGAAGTTTTACGCCTAAGCATAGCCCCCCTACCTTAGGTTTCTCTTTGTACACATTTGTAGATTTTTTAGTCTTTTTTATAACCACCACTCCTCATGTTTGATCTATCATTTATGTTATTGACAGATGCATCATCCATCAACCTACGACATCAGTTACGCTGACGGTGCCAGCCGCTGAACCCAAAATCTTGCTTTGGTTGCTTAGGCCCTCTATACCCCCTCACATATCCTGCTCCACTCCAGTGGCATATGTTTGGGCTCGGTCACCAACAACCAAGATGAATACGACACTGTCATTGGTCTCCTCGCCGAGGCCAATCATCGCCACATTTGTCACCTTAGCATTCTTTTAGATTCCCAGCTTGTCTTCCTACAGCTCAATAACGTATATCATGTTCACGATCATTGACTCTTTTGCAAATACCTGCAAGTTATACTCCTATCTCGCAACTTTGATTCCATCACATTTACACATATTCCAAGAAAACTTAAACAAGTAGAAGATCACATGGCTAACCTAGTATTAGATTTGCATTTATCACATTAAAACAACATTTTATACATAACATCATACATTTGTCACAACACATAGAAAAAACATGATACATAAAAACATAAAGCATAGAGACACGCATGATTAAAAAATATATCCATATATATATATATATATGTGTATATATATATCATGAAGTCATCAGTGTTTACAAAAAACATACATATACAATCGCTTGTAGGCCCATGAATCCCCCCACCCCTATGAGTACAAAAATGGGTCTCAAGTACCCTATACAAAAACGGGCTCCCAAGCCCGTACTTACAAAAATTGGCACTCATGGTGCCCCCAGATCCTCTGTCATCCGGAGGCGCCCCACCAGCTGGGGGCCCTCCAGGTCCAGGAGGCAGTTGACCAATCATCGTTGCCTCCGCCACTGTTGCTCGATAGATCAGGGTCCACCACTCTGTTGGTACTCCCACACACTGCTCCAGGACCTCCTCGTCCTGGATGTGGGCCCACATGACCTCAAACGCACCTTGTAGAACCCGCTCAAAACATCGACGCAGATCCTCCAGCATGACCCCAACATCTCCCTACGGCTCTCTCGCTGGTCCAACACCAACATCATCTCGTCGTCGACACAGATCCTCTAGAATGACCCCAACATCTCCCTATGGCTCTCTCGTTGGTCCAACACCAACATCATCTCCTTGTCACCTCTGTCTAACCCTCGGCTCTACCGACGCCTGTCAAGCCGACCCCCGACGAGCTGAGTCCCTGACGACCTCTGCCTCTCGCCCTCAGGGTCCCACATCTACAAAACAACACCAGAGATAGTGTCAGCGTCCATATACATATATAATCAATGATATCTATCAAAATCACAAAACATAAAACTATAACACATACCTCACTGGTTCCAGTCCTCCCCAAGAGGCAACACCATGTCTGGATCATGGCGAAAGTTCATACCCGCGTATGGATACCTCAGAATAACCTATGGCATCTAACACCACACTCGAGCCACCATGGCTGTGAAATAGTGGCCACCCTCCCCACCTCCATGTCGGGCCAACAAGTGGGCCCACTGCATTAGTCGCGACTCTCATCGCCCCTTGGGCTCTAGCAGGATCCTCGAGCGCAACAGAGGCACCCTCTATAAAAACCAAGCCACCATAACAGACCCAAAAGCAAAGTCACCAGAGTCGGCTCACCGACACCAGTTCAACTGTCCCATCATCTTGGTGTGCATAAACACACCCCATGCAAACAGGTCCCCATCCAGGACCTACTCTACTACCCTTAGTTGACCACCAATGATCCGCTGAGTATCCAAGGATTCGTAGATCCTCACCACCATTGTCGTGATGCACTAAGTCAATAAGTCATTGATGGCCTCGATGCGGATGACCGAACTCGACATAGGTTTGGCCCAGTACGATGGCGAGATGCCATAGTCTTCACCCGATCCTCCACGGGAAGATGGGGCTCAACAGACAGGGCCATCCCACGGAATGGCAGCCCCATCAAGAAATATACATCCTCTATCGCAGAGAATGTAAGCTACTCCCCCCTCACTATGAATCATTGCAGATCAGTGCTCCACATCTCAATTAAATATTGTAGCAGGAACTCCTGTGATCATATCAAGGGGTAATCAAAGAACTTGAGCAACCTGCAGGCTGCCAAGTGTCTCTGCATGCCCAACTACTCCCTCACCGCCTCCCATAATCGGTCCCAGTCATGATCTCTTCAGTGGATCAACATAGTGCTATGTACTCAACTGATCACCTGCATCCACATAGAAACATTTGATCAGCCTCATCATCCATCAAAAAGCAAAAAATATCAAAAATTACAAACCCTTAGCCTTACTCACAGTGCACAGATTTCACCCAGACAGGTGCACACATGTTCTTTACACAACTACGCAATAATGTGCAACTGTCTGAGAAACAGGCGCGCATGAGTGCGCAACTGTCAGTCAGACAGGCGTGCATATAATGTGCACATGTCTGCCCAACCCTCGCGCCCACATGCGCGGCTGTGTCCAGCACAACTGCACATTATGTGCGGGAAATGGGATTATACCCACGCACATATGCGTGAGTATTCCTCCTTTTCCCGCGCACTGGTGGGCCCCTACCCTTAAAATCCCATGTATGACTCTCTGTACAATCCCTACCTACAAACTAGGAAATTCATAAAGTGCGGGAAGTTAGGACCACTAACCTGTCTCTCGCCACTCCCGGATCAGTAACCTCACGCTCCTGCAATCTCAAAATATCCTCACATTTATCTCATCAATTCAACAACAGTGACAAGTACAAATGAGGTGTCATTGTGGACCCACCAACCATATATAACCCCTTTTGTCCAACTTCCACACTCTGTTACAGGAGCCCAGAGCCTCCATTTTCTGATCTGTTCTCAGCCATGGGATCCTGGTCCCGCCATCTACACATTCACATTCCCCGGGTCATCATCTGGACTTGGCCCCAAAGAAGCATTTTTCTCACGTCATGTTTAGGTATGCATGCTCACTTTCAATTTTATCAAATAACTGTTATATGTTCTTTGTCATCAGATATTGTTCACGTTGGGTATTTGGTTTTCATCTGTGCAGGAACTTGTTCCGCAATATTACAACCCCTTCAGGTATGTGTTCAACATTAGCATGTAATTATTCCCTCTATAAATCAATTGCATATCCTAGTCACACACCCTCTGACATTTACATTTAGAATCCTTACATTCGGCTCTGCAGTATCCTTACCTCTATTGCATTTAGGTACTGTCAACCGATAACACTCTCCCCCACATGAGTTGTCCCATTCATAGTTCCCTGTGGCAGCTTGACAATCATGCTGATTTCACCCCTCAGGGATGGGAGTCCCAATCATATTTTGCATTTCTGAGAATGAACCCCATACTTCTTCTCATCATATTGCTAACCTTCCCAACGAACTCTCAGGTCATATCATCTTGGTTCTATTGACTACACCTCTGGAGTATCATTAGCCCTCCATCTCATCCACCATTAGTTTTCCCATCTACCGATTGTCCTCCATCCATTTACCTAATACAAAAACCCACCCATGGGGCCTCCACCAGTTCTCTTTCACATGCATAATACTCTCTCCAATCTTGAATCTCCTTGAGGTTCTCTGATACATTATCTTGTTCCAAGGAAATAAGAAATTCAGTTGGCTGCTTTAAAGGCTTTGCAAGGTATATTAGTAACATATGGATACCAACATACACTTTGGTATCTCTCCAAATATATATAACTGCAAACTCTTGGAAGAGTATGTTGTTGTGTTGCAATGCCCGTGCAAGAGGCTCCACCTTTACAAGTTCATAATTAGATAACATAGATGGGGGTGTGAAGCAAAGCCACTGCACTGTGGCTGCTTTCTCCAAACATCCTTCCCATTTCCACTGTCCTAGATCTTTTATTTTAACATGGTGAGTACTGGGTTTGACCTCACACAATCTCATCAAAACCCTATCAAGAATTTCTGAAACACAACCCTTTGATGTTTCACTTGGAAAGAATTGTAAGTACTCCATTTATGGTTGAAATTTTATATATTTAACATGTGCATTGTCATTTAAACTCAAATCCATCACGTGCACGTAAAGCTCTACGAAAAGATAGGGTGCAAGCTACGAAGCATATACATCAACAAGTTCTTCATGCCTCTGTGAAAAAAAGGAAACATTGCATATGTATCAAATTACCAATAAGTTGAAGTTTCTTCTGAAAAGCATCCTTCACGTCATCGGGAAAATACATCTTTCACTAGGGCACTCGTTTCTGTATCTGTACACTCAACCAAATTATTCTTTATTTATTTGGTAATTGTAAAAATCCTTTGTTTTCAGCATATACATAGCTTTTTCGTCGTCATCCTTGATGGCCTTCTTTTTCCTGGCAAAGCAACCCATGTCGCCCTTGGTTGGGGCATCCACTCTCTTTTCATTCCAACATCGTTCACGAACCCCGAGTATCCCAAGTCCATATACCCATGATCTCAGAGTTTGTCCACTTTGTTAGCCTCTGGCACAGTCTAACCCCATATCTAGTTGTCCCCCTAACGCTAGATCCAGTTTTACGGTTGCTGTCAATCATCCTTCAAACACCCCAACCAAGGGTAGTCTTGAGTCTCACAGCATCTTGACTTCGTTCATGTTACCCGTCAGTACTTGATATAATATATTACTCAGTGGATTTCACAAAGCCCTTTGCTTCTTGGAGTTGTATCTCCCTTCTTGTCAACATCAACACCGTTTCCAGAAGGGCAACAATATCTTGACTCTCATTACCTTTACAATTAGGAGTCTTGGACGACACAAAGAGAAGAATCATTGCTCTCTGATTTCATTGACCCCCATAACATTCGACTTCAACAAATTCTCATGTTATGGTGGGTCTTACTATGCAACTATTGCAGTTGTTTCATACCAACCAAAGACCTCTGAATTTGTTAGGCCATCAATGCCTCTGAGTCATTGACAATTCTTACAGTCATCCTTGCCTCACTTCGGAGTCTGTTCCCCATTCAAAACTGTCACCTGTCGTTATCAACCGCCCCTATGGGCACTGCAATTATCTACATCAACATAAATCTTCAGCTACAACCTCGCATTTTGGTTTCATGACACAAGCATGGGGCATGCCCGCCTCATTTGTACATATATTTTCTTTTTTCTCCCTAGAGAAAGGTTTGGGTCCCATAGTTTTCTGTCTCCCTCCGGCGGATTGCTCTTGCAGTTCCTCTCTTCACTCTTCCTTACAATGGCACTCTCAACAAAAGAAACATTGATGTATTTTGGCTATACGTATGCTCCTAACCTCACACATCATGGGGCATCTGTTATCACTGAAAAATCATCTACAACATTGCACACAATGGTTGAAGAAACACATCAATGCCAACAACAATTAGTCCACCTACAACACCAAAGTCCAGAAAAAGGAGAAAAACTATATAATTGGGTCAAAAATCAAAGTGCTCAAATTCACCAAAGGAAGCGCACGCATAGTGCGCAACATGCACGGGCCAACACAGCCCTCGGCGCACAAAATGCGCAACTGTCTATAAGAAAAGCCGTACACTTCTATGACCAACGCATTTATAGATCTTGTCGGCCCCTCAACCACTTCTACTCTAACCCCCAACATGATTTGACACTCATATTTGAGCAAAATCTATCTTGGAGGTTGGTCAAGGGATAGAGGGTTCCCTAAAAGGCCCCTTGTTCACACTATGGACCAATTACATTTTTCCATGAATGGATGCTATAAATAAGAGCCATGGGTGTGCTAAGAAAATAAAATCTTCAAGGTATTGTTATGCTGCAAGAATTATTCTTTGAGAATCCTCTTTTCTCTTTGAAGCCTTCAAGCACCATTGTAATAGGCCATTCCACTCACCTCTTGAGGGAATAAGCATTGTTTTTCTTCACCATTTGTCATTTCTTCCATTGTAAGGAGATAAGAGCTCTCAATTAGGGAACTCAAGAGCCCTCCCAAGAAGGAAGAGGGGACTCATAAGTCCCTGCCTTTCTCTACAGTGTTTTGCGTACTAATCTATTGATCCATTGGTAGCAATATGTTGGTCATTGTTTGATTTTCATGGTTCTAAGTTTCTCAAGCTTTCTAACGTTTATTTCTTAGTTGTTTTTAGTTTTACTTCTTTGTTTTCATGTGTGTTTGGTTTGTCTATCCCACTCACAAACTTATGTCTTGTTTAGCAGGCTTATCTAAACATGCAAGTGTTGTGTTTTTGCTCACCCAAGTGACAAAACCAACACAACACCCTGCACCACATAACATGCTCCTTGCCTTGTCCAACAATGTTTTGTTCATTCTCTCAACAACTTCATTTTCTTGTGGGGTATAAGGTGTGGTATTTTTGCATGCAATGCCACACTACTTGCAGAACTGCTCAAAATCCTTTCCACGTAATTCTCCACGATTGTCAATTTTCAACACCTTGATCTTCTTATCTATTTGGTTTCCATAAGAGATTTAAACTCTTTGAATTTCTCGAGAACCTTCGATTTCTTCCTTAGAAAATATATCCATGTCTTCCTGGAAAAATCATCTATGAAGGAGACATAATATAAAGATCCACCAAGTGAAGGGATTGTTATAAGCCCAACCATATCACTATGAATCAAATATAGAATCCCCTTTGCCCTTGTCGCTCTAGACGGGAACCTAACCAGATTTCACTTCCCATATATGCAATGTTCACAAAAATTGGCATCCAAATTACAATCAGGAAAACCTTCGACCATACCTTCGTTGTGCATAGTTCTAAGTCCTTTTTTTTCAATGTCTCCCATCCTCTAGTGCCATAACATGGTTGGGTCGACTTGATGAAGAACAGTCGAGTCAATTTGTATCGACTCAACTTGAGTTGATTTGAGTCGATTCAACTTCAGGAACAACAATGTTGTTTCATCCAATTGAGTTGACATTCCCTAACAACTTGTATATGGTTCCAATCTGAATTCCTTTCATATAGAACATCACACCCTTGACTATTTTGCACGTATCCTTTTGAAATAGAGTGTGCACACCTGCATCTCTTATCTTACTGACACATATCAGGTTTATTTCCAAACTCAAAATATGTAGCACACCTGGAAGGGTTCTACTCCAGCCATCTTGGAGTATCAGTCATACTCTTCTCCCCCTTCATATCTCTCATATTCACAAAACCATTCTTTGTGAGGTTTCATATGAAAGGATGCTCCCGATTCGATCAACCAAACATCCTGATTCGACTGTGTACTGGTTGATGTCAGATACACATCGCCTCCTTTATCCGAAACAATCTTTCTCTCAATCGATTGCTTCTCATTAGATTCTGTACTGAATTATATTTCCTTCGACTTGTAGTCCCTTTTGTAATGCCCAAATTTACCCCATTTCCAACATCTTATCATCGACTGAATCATGGATTTAGATCTATCCTTTGACTTAGACTTTCTACCAAAGAATTTTCCCTTATCTCTATTGACCATTCGACCTCTCACCATTAAGGCATATTTGGTCGATCCTTCCATGTTCTTCCATCTCATTTCTTCTGATAATAAAGATGCAACCATGTCTTCTAGTGCTAATGTGGTTGAATTACTCCATATAGCCACGACTAAGCTATCCTATGAGTCTGGCAAAGAACATAATAGGATAATACATTTCTCCTCCTTGGTGATTTTAATATCCACAGATGATAACTGGCTTATTACAGTATTGAATGCATTCAAATACTTAGTTACCGAGCTCCCATCACTCATCCTCAAAAGATACAGTTTCTTTCAAAGAAACAACTTGTTTACCAGTGATGTTGAGTGGTACAAGCTTCCCAACTTGTCCCACATTTTCTTAGCCAAGTCTTCACTCGAGACATTCAACAACACCAAAACTGCAAGTCAAAGTCAAATCATACTCATTGCCCTTGTTTCAAATTTCTCCCATTCTTTCCTCGACATACTTGTTGGAATCGTACCTAGACAAACTGCTTCCCATTTTTCTCGATCTACTAGGAGATGTTCAATTTTAAGCTTCCAAAGCTCAAAATTTTGGCCATTGAATTTTTTGATCTCTATCCTCGAACTGCTTTCCATTCTTTTAAGCACAACTTTAAAGATCTCTAACTTATGGCTCTCATTAGACCTAGGGTTTAGCTCAGATCCAAGATTTTCTCAAATCAAGCTTTGATGCCACGTGTTAGGAAATAGACATCCACACTAAACCCACTAGGAAAGAGGAGACAAATTTAAACAAGAAAATAAATGACAAACACGGTACACATAGATTTTACACTAGAAACCCAAATGAGAAAACCAACATTCCTTAAGTGTCTTGCTCTCTTGTTGTCTTATTCATTCAGAATAAAGAGTTACATGACTAACCTTGGTCTACACCTAAGACACAATTGCCATCATATTCTCTTGCTTTACACAAGAACAACCCTGAAGGCAATCTAAATTACATATACATGACCAAAAACCTCTAAAAAATCAATCTAAATATTTATTAACATAATACAATTACAACACACCTTATTTATATGCTTTACAACATGCAAACCCCTAAATCATGGCACCCAAAAATGGTTACAGATCCATGTAGATGATTGGCTGCAAATCCCATGAATCTCGAGATTCTATTAAAGTCAACTTCAATCGGTTTACTAGTTGATTACCAATTGACCTCCAATCAGTCTTCAATCGATTGCCACTTGACCTCCCAACTGAAATATCCCCGATCCCACTGATCAAGATATTTTCTACTGATCTATTGTTTTGTCTTGCAGATCTGATACACTGGGGGTTTCTGGATGTGTTTCAGTTGTATGTTTGAGATCTTGATGGTTATTGCATGTCAATGTGGGTTATTGCATGTGCATGTTGTTTATTGCATGTGCATGTTGGTTATTACATGTGCATGTTGCATATTTATGGTTTTAACAACATATAAAGGACACATGCAGAAGTAAAGAACATCAACAACCCAATATCATGTATTATATGGTTCAAGCATGGAAATACAATAGCCTACTGAAAATATAGAATATAAACGCCAGCTAGATCTCAAGGATCATCATTGGAATACAAGAAAATAGCATAAAAATACTCGTGATCAGAAGATGATAACAGATCTAATGTGATCCAGGTGGATATCGGTGGCCACCCACCATTTCCAAATGGCTCAAAACAGTTTTCTGGCCATTTTGGCAATTTACTATTTTTAGCAGGTTTTAACTTCTGGGGCCATTTTGAGGGTCCAAATGAAGGTTTTTCGAGATCGAGGTTCTCAATGATAGCCAAAGGCATGATTGAGCCCCCAAAATGAATCTCCTCGACAATACCTTTCCAACGAGCTATCACACGCCTAAAACGGAGATCGTATGCAAAAGTTACGACCCTGGGAAGTTGATGTACTCACTTACCCAAACGGGGCCCACATGACTTTTGACGCTTCATCTCCTAGGGTTAGGTTTTTGGATGTCTAGGACTTTTGGCATTCCCGTTTATTGTAAAAAGGCCTCTAGAGCCTCATTGTCATCATCTTCTCACGGATGCGAGTAGCCGTCACATCTCTTCTCAGAGATAAGCTACCACCATTCTAGCGAGTCTTTCACTCTGTACTTTTACAGTCTCTGTACATTTATTTCATTAATAGAAATCGTGTATTACTGTATATCTGTGACTCTCTTTATATTTCCGCTATATCTCTGTTATATTGTTGTCTCTCTTGCAATATCTCTGAATATTTATGTGTTATATCTCCGCTCTCATTTCGTGCCGAAAATAATCCGGATCATGATGCATGCACGGATAGATCGACAAAATATGTGATTATGGAGAAGTACGGTAACCGCTATTAGCTGGAAAACTCGTCTGGAAGAATAGACCGCCAGAATGCGCTAGAAACGACTCTAATAGAAGTGCCCTAGCCTCTAGACTGAAATGGATGAGTGCCGGATCTCGGATCTGGTCTCTGAGGCACTGGATCTGGACCCCTGGGGGGTTTGCACACCTCCTGGGACACTGTATGTGCCCCAAAGGATTCCACCAAAAAAAATTGATGCTATATGGCTCAAAACGATCGTCTCGCCAAATGTGGAACTGGGTCAGAAGGAATTGCTCGGATCTGCTCTGATACTCTGCATGCAACCCCAAATGTTTGTCCGGAAGAGCTGCGCCCTAAATGGTTGTATGAAGCGATATGAAAGATTCCACCGTCAGAATCCGATGATAGATGGCTCAATAGAAGCGCCCTGGTTGGATCTCAAATGGGTTGGAAGGAAACTGCAATCTGGACTCGAATTTCATGCAGCTCTCCAAACCCTCAAACTGACTTGCACCCTCACTGGTTGAGTTGCGCACTCTGCAATGGATACTCCTGAAAAGTACAGTGAAATACCTGGATGGTATCTTCGATGGGCTACGGTGTGTCTCTCAACACCGAAACCGATCAATGGTGGTGGTTTCCTTCAGAAATCCACAAAACAGTAAGGTCGACTCTCTTCCTCCTCTGAGAACTCTCAACATCAAATCATAACAATGCATAATGATGAATTAGGTCAAACTCCTCCCTTTATACCTTTCTCAATCTAATTCACCATTGACCTCACTTAAGCTAGGCGCTTTTCCTCCTAAGGTGAATAATTAATTAATTAAGTCCCCCTTTAGCACCTTTTCATTCTAATTCTTCGTTGACTTAGGCTTAAGTGACTTTTCCTAAGTATTTTGGCTTAATTCATCGTTTAGCCATCAATTTCTCCTTATTTCTCCATCTTGTTCCCTATTTGTGCCTGACTATAGTCTACGAGAACACATAGAATACTAAGTCACTCCCTGCTGGCCTACCCTTGGGAACGAGACATCACACCGACGACCTCTTATTGGCTTACCTTTCGACTTTCCCGTTGAACACTTTGACTTCGACTTTCTTGGTCGATCACTTTGACCTTCGTCTTAACTATCAACTCGACTTGAATTGTCGATCAACTTATCCCCTCTGGATCCACCTTGATTAGGCAATTGAATTAATGTTCTTTCATTGCAAAGAATATAACAACCCAATAATGACTTGCATGAAACCTACAATCTCTGTGATTCTCATGGCGTCTTGGGTGAGACCTTCTTCAGTCCTTTAAGATTGAATATGCTGACACCTATGGGGTATTTATTAGTCAAGCCTTTCGAACCTTGGGTCTGAAACCTCCCAACCAACAATCCTAGTAGACATGTAAGAACAAATCAAAGAAATAATGAAGATACATAGCTTAGAATGACAAAGAAGTGAAACTACAATCCTTGAAATGTGGGAAAAGTACAATAGTAGTGATGCTAACAAGTATCCCATCCTTTATTTTCATTTATAGTGTTTGCT